>JAHIAM010000084.1:0-60624 GCA_021605205.1 Aegilops longissima | reverse complement strand
ACCTGCCTCGCCTAAGCGCATAAGTCTTTAGGGACCCAAAACCTTCTCAACAGCGATCGCTCGCCTCTATCATGACGGTCAGTTTTAGCTTTCCACCGAGGTGCTCTACCTAGCTCAATCGGGGCACAATCGCAGTGGTTCTCCGGTATACCTTAGCCGATATAACGGAACGTAAGGTACCAAAACACGGAGCCGGGCGAACCCAACTATTGACCCAAGACATGATTCGAGCCGATTCATATAATGCTATAAGTTCGGTGCCGACTTGTGAAAGTGTTCGACTTATCACACCATAATTTTGGGGTATCAAGCCCTCGGTGTATTGGCCGCACTAAAGTGTACGGGTGCAACATGTCATGAAATGAATATATATATAGATAAAGAAAGGAGTGCAATAATAGGCAAAGGCTATGCATTGTTTATTCAAAAGGTAGTGCAATGAAGGCGCATTTATACAAATAGTGCGATAAGCAAGGGATGGGACTATCTAACATGTCCTCTCCAGGGTAAGCTATGGATGGTATGTAGAACAGGTACAATGCTCCTAATAGAGACCACCAACACTCGACGAGTCATTTCCCTGGCTGTTGCATCGTGAGTTCGGGCGATTATAGGTGCCGGACAGACTTCGGGAAACGGAGTCCCGAAAGTAAGAAAAGGAATAAAAAAGGAAAAAGAAAAGAATGACACAATTGGGAGCCCCTGTGCGTTGAGCCGCATTCTGGCGCAGCCGTGGTCGTGTTCTCCTTTATGCCCATGGTATTCCATAGCGTAATTATGTACGCCAGAGTAATCGGGCTTTGCAATTTTGCGAGGGCTGGGTTAGCCGGATTGCTACGCTGCTTGAATCGTACAGCGTTTGTTGTAGGTTACCCGGCGCCGCTTAGATGTGTCCGACGCTTAGTGGCCGGACTCAGAGTTGCTGTGAGAGGCTGCTTTGTACCTCCGCCATGAGGGTCAGCCAGTGCTCTCCGCTCGAGAGAGCGCTCGTGTTTCCATTGACCGTGATTACCTCGAGGGCCTCGCATCTTGATCTTGAGGTATGCGTGAGCGGCACCGCATTGAACTTTGCAATGCGGTTCGTCCGAGCAGGCGTGATAGCCGCCATGAACGGGACGATGTCAAGATTAACTCTTCGCTCGAAGTTATCCGGGATCCAAGACCACTTGCGTAACCGAGCCCGCATAACTGGCCTCTACACCCGTATGACACCTTTAACGGTCGCCTTTGTAGGTTTAACTTTGAGGGTCTATGCCCATTTTGCACATCGTATCCCGATAAAGCAGGTTCAGCATTACCGCCGCCCATCAGACTCATGAGGTGAAATCCACAATAATTGGGTCAAGAACCAATGCGCGAAACCGCCGTGAAGGATGCTAGTGGGTGGTCCTTCGATCAAGGTGATCGGGCAGAAGACCATGGGTTGAACTTCGGGCGATCGCTCCATCGCATATACGCCCCTTTAGTGCACGCTGCCCTTTGGGTATATGGGTTGTATATATCATGTTCACCGTCTGCATTTGTGTGGGAAAACCCTTCGTCCTCTATTGTTCGGGCGGCCGGGCTCTTCCACGCCATCGCTATGCAGCCCTTGTCATTGAGTTCGCACTTAACTTGCTCGCTTGTTTGAACACCCAACAATCTCGCTGGTGTGATTGGCTGGTTTTTCGGGGTGCCATGTATCCGCATAAGCGATCGAGTATTCGGTCCAAGTTGGACAGGCCCCGGTATTTCTTTTGAATGGCTTCTTCCACGACCGGGTTTAGAGCCTCAACCGCATTGACGTCTGGTTCAGCATTGTCGCCAAGTACGCGGCGCTTTGTTCTTGTTATGCGCAACCTCCGCTGCTGCCCTTGGTATCCGAACTATCGTGGTGTTTGGCCAAGTTGTTGCATTGAGCTAGCTAGTTGTCCTCTCCCGCACAAAAGCGGTCATGAGTGTTGTGAGGGCTGCCATGGATTTCGCTTTTCTTGTCCTAGGTGCCGGGCAGGCCATTCGTCACGGATGTTATGTTTGAAGGCTGCAAGGGCCTCTCGATCCGGACAAATCAACGATTTGATTTTTCTTTATTAGGAACCGCTCTGTAATTGTCCGCTGATTCTTCCGCTGCTGAATTATGTGGCTAAGGTTATCGGCGCCCGTGGTCGCATATATGTGCCCCGGAAGTTACAAGGAATGCGGCTTCCGTGTCCTCCCAACAACCAATTGATTCTGCCGGGCAAGCTGTTGAGCCAATGCCGAGCTGGTCCTTGCTTGAGCGCAGGTATTTGATGGCATGTAGATCATCACCGCGGGCCATGTGGATATGGAGGAGATAGTCCTCGATCCGCATCAAGGATCTGTGGTACCATCGTATGATTCGATGTTTACGGGTTTAAAGCCCTCGGATTTGATGATCCATTACTTCATCCGTGAAGCATAGTGGTGTGCGGCGCTCAGATAATATATCACGACGTAGCTTATATGAGCTTTGTTCATCGTGTTCGCCCGCCGGTTTGTCAGATCCGCGCGACGGTAATCATCCCGCTGCTACATGCCCACGCCGATCCATAGATCGATCTTGTATGTTTTGCCTTATCCTCCAATATATCTCGCAAGTCCGGCGCGCTTTTCCCGCGCCTTGGTACTTTTTGAGCGCGCCGGGTGTGGCTTGAGCGAGGGCCGAGAGGCTTCTCTGTTATGCCACGGGTGGCCGGGTCTGCCATGTCGCGGCGCCAGTGACTTGGGTGCTTCTCCTCCGACGAGGCAACGGCCTGCATTTGGGGTAGCTTTTGAGGGGCGCTCGAGTTCATACTCTTCGCTGCAAGGACCTCACCCATCCGCTGCCTAATAGGTCTTGGTCAGCTCTAAGCGTTGCTGCTTTTTCTTGAGGCTGCTTGCCGTGGCTATAAGCCTGCGCTTGAAATGCTCCTGTTCAAGGGATCCTCGTGCACGCACAAATTGGTTGTCGCCGAGGCTTGCCTCATCTTCGAGGGAGGCGACAATTGTCGCCCTCGACCTTTTTTCTCATGCAGACCGCTGCAGCGGATTCTGCTTCTCCTCCTCCCGCGCTTGAGTCCTGCTGAGGGGGTTGTCTTCGCACCGCTCTGGGTGTTATTATCTCCGCGCCGGAATCACCATTTTTGCTGTGGCGGATTTAGAGCGGCGCCACGACGCCGGGCGCTTCGGCTGCTTCTGAGGGGTCATCCTCCGCTGTTCCATCGCTGCTCCCATCTTTTGGGATGTCCACCATGTATATGTCGATGACGAGGTGGCCTTCCAAAGGCCCTCGTAGGCGCTGGTCTTGGTCGCCTCCGCCGCCGCCCATGCCGCCGATGTCTCCGAGTCGGTTGAGCATGTCGGTTAAATCATTGACAAGGGCTACAAAGTGGGTGGTGGTGGGCGCTGAATTTCTTCGCCATCCAGATCCCAACCTTCCCGTCCGTAGTCCCACCAGGCTCTCAGATAAAGAGAGAGACTTTAGTGAATCCAGGATGTCGCCAAAGGGCGAAAAGCCGAGATGTCCGCGCAAGAACTCCATGACCGACGCCCGATCGGATTTGATTGGCAGGGGCGCGGAGTGTTCGGAGTCCGGAGAGGAGTCTGGCACCCTGGAGTCAAGGTCTTCGCAAAGGACAGGGATGGAGTTCAGCTCAATTGTCATAGAGATCGTAGTCCCCGAGGCGGTGTCCAACCACTCGTCCTCGATCGGGGAATCCGGCTCCGGATTAAGGGTTAGAGCGGATGCCGGTGCGCCTCCGTGGCACCGCTCGCTGCAGAGCTAGGTCATGCCCATTGAGACAAGGCGGCACGCTTATTGCGGCTCAATCCGTCAAGATCAAGTCTCCGCGATATCGGCCGATAGTTCAAACTTCCAAATCTGACTCGATGGCCAGTGGGCGAAGCTGATCTGCTCCAGATGGCCAAGTGAGTTGGCCCGCAGGCAAAGCCGCCGAATTTAAGATCTGTCCGGGAGAAAAGTCTCACCCTGACCGTGTCGTTGTTGATGATCAAGGAGCCATCGGGCCTTCGTGACGGCTACAGCAGGAACTCTCAATGAAAGCACCAATGTCGGTGTCAAACCGCGATCTCGGTAGGGGGTCCCGAACTGCATGCGCCTAGGCGGATGGTAACAGGAGACAAGGGACATGATGTTTTTACCTAGGTTTGGGCCCTCTCGATGGAGGTAATACCCTACTCCTGCTTGATTAATATTGATGATATGGGTAGTACAAGAGTAGATCTACCACGAGATCAAGGAGGCTAAACCCTAGAAGCTAGCCTATGGTATGATTGTTGTTCGTCCTACGGACTAAAACCCTCTGGTTTATATAGACACCGGATAGGTTAGGGTTACACAGAGTCGGTTACAATGATAGGAGATCTACATATCCGTATCTCCAAGCTTGCCTTCCACGCCAAGGAAAGACCCATCCGGACACGGGATGAAGTCTTCAATCTTGTATCTTCATAGTCATGGAGTCCGGCCGTGATGATAGTTCGGCTATCCGGACACCCCCTAGTCCAGGACTCCCTCAGCTGCCCTCCCACCCCTCCACTATTTATAGGTGGGGGGAGAGGGGCCGGCCCCCCTAGATCTCATCTAGGGTTGGGGGCGGTGGCCAAGGGGGGAGGAGGGCCTCCCAAGTCAAGTGGAGGCCCTCCCTTTAGATTTTCCCTCCCATGCGCATGGGCCTTGGGGGGGCTGGTGCCCCGGCCCATTAAGGCTAGGGCGCCTCACAGCCCATGCTGCTGTATTGACTTGGTGGAACACTTTACGGACCTCCTGACCCTCCGAATCCTCCGAACCTTCCGAAGCTTCCCGCACAATACCGAAAAAATGAACTTTTCCCGAACCCTAACAACAACTTTCCATATATAAATCTTTACCTTCGACCATTCCGAACTCCTCGTGACATCCGACTCCAAACAACATTCGCAACCACATACAAACTTCCTTTATAACCCTAGCGCCATCGAACCTTATGTGTAGACCCTACGGGTTCGGAACTATGCGATATGACCGAGACGCTTCCCGTCAATAACCAACAGCGGATCTGGATACCCATGTTGGCTCCTACATGTTCCACGATGATCTCATCGATGAACCACGATGTCAAGGACTCAATCGATCCCGTGATACAATTCCCTTTGTCTAACGATATTGTACTTGCCCGAGATTCGATCGCTGGTATACCGATACCTTGTTCAATCTCATACGGCAAGTCTGCTTACTCGCTCCGAACACATCATCCCGTGATCAACACCTTGGTCACATTGTGCACATTATGATGATGTCCTACCGAGTGGGCCCAGTAGACACCTCTCCGCTTACATGGAGTGACAAATCCCAGCCTCGATTCGTACAACCCAATGACACTTTCGAGATACCTATAGTGCACCTTTATAGCCACCCAGCTATGCTAGACGCTTGGTACACCCAAAGCATTCCTATGGTATCCGGAGTTGCACAATCTCATGGTCTAAGGAAAAGATACTTGACATTAGAAAAGCTTTAGCATACTAACTACAATGCATCTTTGTGCTAGGCTTATGATTGTTCTTGTCCATCACATCATTCTCGCTAATGATGTGATCCTGCTATCAATGACATCCAATGTCCATGGTCGTGAAACTCAGAACCATCTATTTAGGGCTGGAGAAAAGCTCAAAGCTCGTGAGCTAAACGAGTAACTCGTGACTGCTCGAACCGACCGAACTCAAAAATAACGAAGTCGAGCCGAGCTTTAGTTTAAGATCGCTTATAGACCAAGTTAAACGAGCCAATCTCACGAGTATCTGTAACTCGCTAGGCTCATATAAGAGATCAGCTAAGCACCCCAAGGCCCTAGGCACACAATACAAGGCCTATAAGGCGCTATTTAATATGAAAAATGATTACTTGTGAATGTAAATGTACATATTAAACATGTACATTATTCACAAACAATGTTCATTTTTATCTTATTCGTAAGGTTTTATGTTCATATCCTTAACGAGCTTAACAAGCTAAACGAGCCAGCTCGCGAGTTATAAGAGTCGAGCCAATCTTGAATTTGAACTCGTTATAGTAACAAGTCGAGTCGAGCTAGCTCAAGCAATGAAACGAGTTTTAGCGAGTCGAGCCGAGCTGGCTCGACTCGGCTCGAATTCCAGCCCTACATCTATTGATCAATGAGCTAGTCAACTAGAGGCTTACTAGGGACATGGTGTTGTCTATGTACCCACACATGTATCTGAGTTTCCTATCAATACAATTATAGCATGGATAATAAACGATTATCATGAACAAGGAAATATAATAATAACTAATTTATTATTGCCTCTAGGGCATATTTCCAACAGTCTCCCACTTGCACTAGAGTCAATAATCTAGTTCACATCGCCATGTGATTAACACTCACAGGTCACATCACCATGTGACCAACATCCAAAGAGTTTATAGTGTCACTAAACTAGTTCACATCATCATGTGATTAATACTCAATGAGTTCTGGGGTTTGATCATGTTTTGCTTGTAAGAGAGGTTTTAGTCAACGGGTCTGCAACATTCAGATCCGTATGTACTTCGCAAATCTCTAGGTCATATTGTAAATGCTGCTTCCACGCTCCACTTGGAGCTATTCCAAATGGTTGCTCCACTATACGTATCCGGTTTGCTACTCAGAGTCATTCGGATAGGTGTTAAAGCTTGCATCGATGTAACCCTTTACGCCGAACTCTTTATCACCTCCATAATCGAGAAACATATCCTTATTCCTCTAAGGATAATTTTGACCGCTATCCGTGATCCACCTTGATCACCTTTGTACCCTCTTGCCGATATGTAGCAAGGCACACATCAAAGTGTACACAAGATAGCATACCAGAGCCTACGCCTAAGGCATAGGGACGACCTTCATCCTTTCTCTCTTTCGCCGTGGTCGAGCTTTAACTCTTAACTTCATACCTTACAACTCAGGCAAGAACTCCTTCTTTGATCGATACATCTTGAACACCTTCAAGATCATGTCAAGGTATGTGCTCATTTGAAAGTACCATTTATTGTTTTTGATCTATCCTCATAGATCTTGATGCTCAATGTTCAAGTAGCTTAATCCAGGTTTTCTATTGAAAACACCTTCAAATAACCCTATATGCTTTCCAGAATTCTACATCATTTCGATCAACAATATGTCAACAACATATACTCATCGAAATTTATAGTGCTCCCACTCACTTCTTTGGAAATACAAGTTTCTCATAAACTTTGTATAAACCCAAAATCTTTGATCATCTCATCAAAGCGCACATTCCAACTCCGAGATGCTTACTCCAGTTCTTAGAAGGATCACTGAGCCAACATACCTTTTTAGCATCCTTAGGATCGACAAAACTTTTTGATTGTATCACATACAACCTTTCCTTACGAAGACCGGTAAGGAAACTCGTTTTGACATCCATCCGCCAGATTTCATAAATGCAGCTAATGCTAACATGATTCTCGACGGATTTAAGATCGCTACGGATGAGAAAATCTCATCGTAGTCAACTCCTTGAACTTGTGAAAACTCTTCGCCACAAGTCGAGCTTCATAGACGGTGACATTACCGCCCACGCCCGCTTTCTTCTTAAAGATCCATTTATCTCAATGGCTTGCCGATCATCGGCAAGTCCACCAAAGTCCATGCTTTGTTATGATACATGGATCCTATCTCGGATTTCATGGCTTCTAACCATTTGTCGAAATATGGGCCCACCATTGCTTCTCCGTAACTCATAGGTTCATTGTTGTCTAGCAACATGACCTTCAAGACAGGATTACTGTACCACTCTGAAGTAGTACGCATCCTTGTCACCCTATGAGGTACGGTAGTGACTTGATCTGAAACTTCATGATCACTATCATAAGCTTCTACTTCAATTGGTGTAGGCGCCACAGGAACAACTTCCTGTGCCCTGCTACACACTTGTTGAAGTGACGGTTCAATAACCTCATCAAGTCTCCACCATCCTCCCACTCAATTCTTTCGAGAGAAACTTTTCCTCGGAAAGGACCCAATTCTAGAAACAATCCTTTTTGCTTCCCGAATCGAGATCGGAGGTATACCCAACTGTTTTGGGTGTCCTATGAAGATGCATTTTATCCGCTGGGTTTGAGCTTATCAACCTGAAACTTTTTCACATAAGCGCCGAGCCCCAAACTTTTAAGAAACGACAATTTAGGTTTCTCCAAACCATAGTTCAAACGGTGTCGCCTCAACGGAATTATGTGGTGCCCTATTAAAGTGAGTGCGGTTGTCTCTAATGCCTAACCCATGAACGATAGTGGTAATTCGATAAGAGACATCATGGTACGATCATATCCAATAGGGTGCAACTATGATGTTTGGACACACCATCACACTATGGTGTTCCAGCGTATTTATTGTGAAACAATTTCCACAATGTCTTAATTATGTACAAAGCTCAGAACTCAGATACTCATCTCTATGATCATATCATAGACATTTTATCCTCTTCTCACGATGATCTTCAACTTCACTATGAAATTACTTGAACCATTCAATAATTCAGACTTGTGTTTCATCAAGTAAATACACTCAAGATTCACTCAAATCATCCGTGAAGTAAGAACATAACGATATTCATCTGATGCCTCAAAGACTCATTGGACTGCACACATCAAAATGTGTTACTTCCAACAAGTTGGTATCTTGTTCCATCTTATCAAACCGAGGCTTTTCACCATTTTGCTCATGTGGTATGATTTGCATATCTCAAGTGATTCAAAATCAAGTGAGTCCAAACGATCCATCTGCATGGAGTTTCTTCATGCAGATACACCAATAGACATGGTTCGCATGTCTCAAGCTTTTCAAAACGAGTAAGTCCAAAGATCCATCAACATGGAGCTTCTTCATGCTTTTATACCAATATGACTTACATGGCAGTGCCACAAGTAAGTGGTACCATCATTACTATCTTATATCTTTTGGCATGAAAATGTGTATTATCGTGATCGAGATTCAATAAACCATTCCTTTAGGTGCAAGACCATTGAAGGTATTATTCAAATAAATAGAGTAACCATTATTCTCCTTACATGAATAATCAGACAAGTATAGACATAATCCAATCATGTCTATGCTCAACGCAAACACCAAATGACAATTATTCTGGTTTAATACTAATCTTGATGGTAGAGGGAGCGCATGATGTTTGATCACATCAAACTTGGAAACACTTCCAACACATATCGTCACTCACCTTTAGCTAGTCTCCGCTTATTTCAGTAGCCTTTTATTTCGAAAGTTACTAACACTTAGCAACCGAACCGTATCTAATACCCTGGTGCTACTAGGAGTACTAGTAAAGTACACAATAACTTAGTGTATATCCAATATACTTCTATCGACCTTGCCAGCCTTCTCATCTACCAAGTATCTAGGGTAATTCTGCTCCAAAGGTTGTTCCCTTATTACGTAAGCACTTAGTCTCGGTTTGGGTTCAACCTTGGGTTTCTTCATTAGAGCAGCAGCTGATTTGTTGTTTCATGAAGTATCCCTTCTTGCCCTTGCCCTTCTTGAAACTAGTGGTTTCACCAACCATCAACAATTGATGCTCCTTCTGATTCCTACTTTCGTGTGTCAAACATCGCTAATATCTCAAGGATCATCATATCTATCCCTGATTTGTTATAGTTCATCACGAAGCTCTAGCAGCTTGGTGGCAATGACTTTGGAGAAACATCACTATCTCTGGAAGATCAACTCCCACTCGATTCAAGTGATTGTTGCACTCAGACAATCTGAGCACAAGCTCAACGATTGAGCTTTTCTCCCTTAGTTTGCAGGCTAAGAAAATCGTCGGAGGTCTTATACCTCTTGATGTGGGCACGAGCCTGAAATCCCAATTTCAGCCCTCGAAACTTCTCATATGTTCCGCGACATTTCGAAAAACGTCTTTGGTGCCTCAACTCTAAACCGTTTAACTAAACAATCATGTAGTTATCAAAACGTGTATGTCCAATGTTCGCAACATCCGTAGACGACGCTTAGTTCAAAGACACCGAAGCGTGCATTAAGGACATAAGCTTTCTTCTGTCCGCATAGTCGCTACTTGTAACACCCCGGATGTAACTTTCCATATTTTTAACTCCAACTCTTGCCATTTTCGGCATTGTGATATGATATTCCCTCCGTGGTTGGGTTCTTGTCTTTCGCTTTTGCATTTTGTCCATGTCATGCATTTTCATATCATGTCATCATGTGCATCGATTTGCATACGTGTTCGCCTCATGATTCCGGCATTTTCCCGCTGTCCGCTTTTGCAATCCGCAGACTCCTATGTCCCCCGCCCCCTTTACGCTTTTTCCGTGAGCGGTACTAAACTTTCGAATGGACCGAGGTTTGTCAAGTGGCCTTGGTATACCACCGTAGGCCACCGTCAAGTTTCGGTCATTTGAGCTCGCTTGGTACTCCAACGGTTAACCGCACTCGCAAAGGCCTCTTTTAAGTTGCAGCCCAACACCCTCCAAAACAGCCCAATAACCCATCTAAGTCACTTCCATGCTCTCCGTCAGTCGGATCACGATCGTGGGCGAAAACTACACTCCATTTGAGCTTCCTAGCTCCTTCTACCTATAAACAACCCTCCTTCAAATCCCGGTCAATTCTCAGCAAACCCTAGCCCCGCCCTTCCCCGCCACGGACGTGAACTGATTCGGGCCGACACGTCCGCCACCACCGCCAACTGAGCCGCCACGTGGCACTGTCACACAGGCACATGCTGCCCGCTGAGCCTCACAGCCTGCTGCCCTCATGCTCAGACGCCAAGGCCACGCCACTGCCAAGCCAAGGCTCACGCCACCATGACATCTGCCTGGCCGCCTCCGGCCGGGCTGATCAAGCCATTGCCTCCGCCGCCTCTGCTGCCTCGCTGTCGCCGCTTCTGCCGCCGCCTCCGCCACATCACGCCATCGCTGCCCCCGCTGGCTTCACCTCCGCCGCCTTCCTTCCTTCAGGTTCGGCGAAAAGCAGCCACGGGCCGCCCGCCAAGGCCCACGCTATCCGGATCCGCCCGGATCTGAGATCCACTGGTTGACTTTCTCCCTCCGCTTGCGGCGTAATATGTCGAAATGTTCGCCAAGAGTAGATCATTTCATCTCATTGCATCATTTTCATTTGAGCTCATATTGATGCCCAAATGCTGTTGGAAGAGGGCTATGTGATGTTAGTTTCGCTTTTAATGTAACATGCACTTTTGTTATTTTTGCTATGATTGATGTGTGCACCCTATGATCTTGAGTCCTACATGTGTTTTGTAATATGCCATGCCATCTTTCCAGGGTGTATGCCATGTATTTTTGTCGCCTCTGTGGTGACTAGCACAAGCATGCAAACTAGGCCTCATGATGTTGCTGATTTCACTGCTTTGTTGATATTTTTATGCCATGTTAACTTGATGCTACCGAGAGATCCATGCATATTTTGAGATACTTCAGTAAGTATGTTTTGAACATATGGTTATGCTATATCCATCCATGCCTTTGTTTGCAATTATGGAGTGCCATGGCTTGAGTCAATCGAGCTCTACTTTTGCTAAAAATGTTTCCTCGCATATTATTTACATGTTATTCAATTTTGCCAAGGTTGTTGTACTTGATCCGTATGCTATGATGTTGTTCTTGCCATGTATGTCTTCTATGCCATGTCTTCTTTATGTATGTATGCTTAGTTTATCATGTAATGCTCTGTAGTGAGTGCTTTGAGCTCTTAAACATGCCTACTTGTTATCTGTTTTTGACATGCCCTGTTGCTGAATCTGTTAACGAAACTTGCTATATTGACATGAGTGTTACTATATTTTATGATGCTTTTTGGCTTATGGTCAGTAAGGGACTTTTGTTCTATGCTTTGATTAGATTCATGTCATGCCTTGTTGTGCTATTATAAGTTCCTGTAGCATGTCGTTTTCTTGCTCAACATTGCTTCCTCGATGCTGATTTTGCCATGTTCAGAATTTCACTAAGTCTGTGAAGTTGATATGTTTTGCACTTTGCCATGCTTGTTTGGACCTGTTATGGTGTGATTTAGCCGTAGCTCAGTGATCATCTTTTGTCAAGCATCTTGAGTAGATCACTGCCATATGCTTTTCTGGTACGTTTGGGTGCAGTAGCTTAATTTCTTGTTGCTTGCTATGTGGCATCATGTCATAATGGCAGATTTGCGCCATTCTTGTTTTGCTTGTCATTTGCAAACCGTGCATCCGATTCCGTGATCTTTATATCGATTTCAACCGAAATCATCTCATCTTTCCAGCGCATACTTGGTTTGCCAAGTTGATGCCTGGTTCATCATTTTCCTTCCGAAGCGCGCAGATACGCATTGCATATCACATCTCGCATATCATGTCATGTTTTGCATCATGTTGCTTGTGCATTGCACCGTGATTTATTGTGGTTCCTTTGTTTGTGTTCTTGCTTTGGGTAGAGCCGAGACGAGTACGTGAACGAGGAACCTGTTGAGAACGCCACGAGGATCAAGCTTTCGACAACTCGAGAACATTGCGTGCAAGATGACCATACCTCAAATCACTTCTATCTTTGCTATGTTAGATGCTCGCTTCTTTGCTATGCCTATGCTACGATGCCTATCACTTGCTTATCATGCCACCCATATTGCCATGTCAGCCCCTAACCATCCTTTCCTAGCAAACCGCTGATTGGCTATGTTACCGCTTTGCTCAGCCCTCTTATAGCGCTGCTAGTTGCAGTGAAGATGAAGTTTGTTCCTTGTTGAACATGGAGATGTTGTTCCTTGTTGGAACATATTTACTTGTTGGGGATATCACAATATATCTGCTATAATTAATGCATCTATATACTTGGTAAAGGGTGGAAGGCTCGCCTTATGCCCGGTGTTTTGTTCCACTCTTGCCACCCTAGTTTCCGCCTTACCGTGTTATGTTCCTTGATTTCGCTGCTTACACGGTTGGGTGATTTATGGACCCCTTGACAGTTCGCTTTGAATAAGACTCCTCCAAAGAAGGCCCAACATTGGTTTTACCATTTGCCTCCTAAGCCTTTTTTCCCGGATTTTCATGAGCCCGAGGGTCATCTTTATTTAACCCCCGCCCAGTGCTCCTTCGAGTGTTGGTCCAAACTAGAGCACCGTATGGGACCATTCCTTGGCAACTTGGATTACGCTTTGTACTGTGACGCTTAGCTTATCCGTGTGCCCCGAGAACGAGATATGTGCATCTCCTATCGGGATTTGTCGGCACAATCGGGTGGTCTTGCTGGTCTTGTTTTATTGCTGTCTAAATGTCTTGTAGTCCGGGATTCCGAGATTGATCGGTCTTCCCGTAGAAGGAATATCCTTCGCTGACCGTGAGAGCTTATAATGGGCTAGGTTGGGACACCCCGCAGGTATTATCTTTGAAAGCCGTGCCCGCGTTATGAGGCGATGGGAATTTGTTAATGTCCGTTGTAGAAAACCCGGTTGACCTCAATTAAAATACACATCAACCGCTGGTGTAACCGTGATGGTCTCTTCTCAGCGGGTCGGAAGTGAACACGGTGTTGGAGTAATGTTTGACGAAGTAGTTCAGATCACTTCTTGATCGCTACTAGCTTCACGTCTGCGTTTTGCTTCTCTTCTCGCTTTTTTGTAATGTAGCCACCATATATGCTAGTCGCTGCTGCAGCTCCACCTCACAACTCTGTCCTTCCTATAAGCTTAAATAGTCTTGATCTCGCTGTGTGAGATTGCCGAGTCCCCTGACTCACAGATTCTACCAAAACAGTTGCAGGTGCCGACGATGCCAAGCAGGTGATGCAACCGAGCTCAAGTGGGAGTTCGACGAGGAACGTGGTCGTTATTATGTGTCTTTTCCCGATGATCGTGAGGGAGCCCAGCTTAGTATCTTTTTATTTTGGTTCCGTAGTCGGACCTTGAGTGTAATCTGAATGATGGATGTTTATTCATGTATTGTGTGAAGTGGCGATCGTAAGCCAACTATGTATCTCTTTCCTTATGTATTACATGGGTTGTGTGAAGATTACCTCACTTATGACATTGCTTTCAATGCGGTTATGCTCTAAGTCGTGCTTCGACACGGGAGATATAGCCGCATCGAGGGCGCTATAAGTTGGTAATCGAGCCTTCCCCACTTAGGAGCCCCTCGCTGATTGTTTGTCATGCGTTGTTGAGTCTAGAACAAAATGTTTTGAGTCTTAGGATTATATATATCGGAGAGTAGGATTCTTTTACTCCCCACCCCTTCGTCAGCCTCGTGAGGTCTCCCGACGAGAAGTTTTGACTCTCCTCTCTCAAATTTCACTAAAAAATTTTTAGGATCACATCGGTATCTTGGAATCGTTCCGATGGTTTTGTGACGAGAACATTGTTCTTGGTGCCTCCCGACATTTAGGGTTGTGGCAGTGTCCCGGGAGTTGAGCTCCGAGGTGTTGTCGCCACAATTTTATCGCTGCAGTTCGAATACCTGAGATTTGCCGACATCGAAATCTCTTTTGTGCAGTTGTTGGTGAGATAACCCCGATAACCCAAAGATCGGGCGAGCTCGAGTATTGCCATGACTTGCATAACGGATGCTTTTCGAAGGTCGAGGTACACGATTTCCGAAGGTTTCTTGGTTATGTGTTGACGGATGGATACAGCTAGATCTAGGTATTGTTAGTTTGGGTGATATATTTTGTGTCCCCTGTATCCCCAACACCAGATTGCATAACCAAAAAGTTTCGGAGTTTATAGGTGGGATTCAAGTAGCTCCTAGCTTTTCTTCCCATGATATTTGGTTCATGATTGGGTAATCCTTACCACTTATTTGTTCCAACAGTATTTTGTTATTTTTTCATCAACGCTTAATCAAGTGGCTTCTCACCTTAATGGACGGTGATGTTCGCTTTTGGAATTCATTCGCTCATCCTTGTTCAATGTTTATTGTGAAGACTATATGTTGCAATTTCTATCCGTTGATTCTACTTCTATCTGCTCATCAAGTGCTAACGGATGTCACCTCTTCAGATGGCTCCGCCAACGCCCGTAATCCGAACGCAATGATGGGAATCACCGAACCTCCACCTCCACCTCCGCCTCCGGAGGCCTCGGCAAGCTATCATGTCAGCCACCAACGCCAATGCTCGATGATTTTGCAGCTCTTGCAAGAGCGCACTCAAGGGCAAGGCAATCAAGGAAATCAAGGTCAAGGCAACAACCAGCCGCACTTTGCTACTCTCACCCGGCCTCTCGCTAATCAGCCAAGTCTTTCGGCTTCGTGTCGAGGCCACAGACGCCGACGATTGGCTTGTGGACATCTCGCAAACATTTTGAATGTAGCAATGTCGACCCGAGGACTTTGTCAAGTTCGCTTCATTTCAACTCAATGACCAAGCTGCCGAGTGGTACCAGCAATACAAAGATTCCAGAGGAGGTCGTGTCATTACTCGATGAGTTCCGCCGAGACTTCAGAGCTCACCACATTCCGAAAGTGTTGTTGAGAGCAAGCGTGAGGAGTTCCGCAATCTCAAGCAAGGCAACATGTCTGTATCAATACAATATCCAGTTCTAAACTCGCCATGCTAAGCAAGACGCCCCCGATGAAAAGAGTATGATCTATCAATTCAGAGGTGGTCTCAGAGAAGATCTGCAATTAGCTCTCGTGCTTTTTGAGCCGTAAAAGTATGATGAATTCTACAACATGGCACTCAAGCAAGAAGCTGCCCAGCTCAAATGTGAGGCTTCTAAGAAGAGAATCAGGGATGCAGTTCACCTTCTTCTTCCTCTCAAGTGGCAGCTAAGCAGCAGGTTGTACCTTCCTCCTCCTCCGCCCCGCCAGCCTTTATCAGCAGAAGAACTCAGGTGGTCGTGGATCTTCCCACCCGCCCAACCCAAAGCTATCGTAACAAGTCAAATTCTCAAGCTCCAAGGTCAAATGCTCCTTACCACCGTCCGCCTCAGAGGTGACTTGCAACAAGTGTCAGCAGAAAGGTCACTATGCTAACAAGTGCTTCAACCAAAGGCGCCTTCCGCCCTCCTCCCCGTGAAATCTTCCAAGAATGCAAAGGTCAAGCATAATCCCAAGTATGCAAAGGTGAACATGATGAATGCAGCGCAAGGCAGGATTCTTCCGATGTGATTATGGGTAATCTTCCGCTTAATGATATTCCTGCAAAAGTTTTATTTGATACCGTGCATCGCATTGTTTCATGTCTTGATCATTTGTTGCAAAGCATGATTTCATTTCGAGATGTTGGAAAACCCTTGGGAGTTGTTTCTCCAGCCTCTTCTATGAGGGCTACCACAAGGATTCCGGATGTTTCTATCAAGATGGGCGACTATAGATTTCTGGCTAAACCATTTGTCCTTGGTGACTCAGATATTGATCTTGTTCTCGGATGGATCGCTTTATCAGCACGAAGCTCAGCTTGATTGTGCTGCTAGGGAAATTCAACCAAAGTTGTCCATGCATTAATAACATGGAGACATCTCTTGTTGGGAAGGAAAGTGGACATTTTCACCAATCACAAGAGCCTCAAGTATATCTTCACTCAACCCAACCTCAACCTCAAAGTGACTCGATGGGTCGAAATGATTCAAGAGTACAACCCAAGTATTGAATATACTCCGGCAAGGCCAACGTGATTGCAGATGCTTTGAGCAGGAAGGCTTATTGCAACAGCTTTAATCCTCAAGCCCTTCCAACCGATCTCTCGTGAAGCTTTCAAGCTGAATCTTCGTTGTTCCTCAAGGCTTTCTTGCCAACCTCATAGTCTCTCCTACTTTGGAAGATCAAATTGTGAGGCTCAACTTCTGGATACCATGGTGAAAAGGTGAAACGTGGTATCGACAAGGGCATTTCAAGTACAAGTGCTTCCACGCTGATGAGAAAGATACTCTTTTCTTCGAGGACCGGATTGTGGTTCCTAAGGGTGATCTACGTAAAGTCATTATGAACGAGGCGCACAATTCGCTTCTATCCATTCATCCCGGAAGTACGAAGATGTACCATGACCTCAAGCAGTCAGACAGGACTCGAATGAAGCGAGAAATTGCTCAATTTGTGAATGAGTGTGATGTCCGCAGAAAAGTGAAAGAGAACACCAACGACCAGCTGGTCTCCTCCAACCTCTTGCTATTCCGAATGGAAGTTTGATCATATCGAAATGGACTTCGTGGATCGGATTTCCTAAGTCCAAGCGTGGAAATGATGCTATCTTCGCTTTCATTGACAAGCTTACTAAAGTGGCTCATTTTCTTCCTATCAAAGAATCTATCACAGCAGCTCAGTTGGCAGAGTTATACACATCCAGGATTGTCTCCTTGCACGGCATTCCACAAGTGATCTCTTCAGACCGTGGCAGCATCTTTACCTCCAAGTTTTGGGATTCTTTTCAGAAGGCCATGGGCACCAACATTCGCTTCAAAGACAGCTTTCCACCCTCAAACAAGTGGCCAAGTCGAGCGAAGTTAATCAAATCCTTGAAGATATGCTCAGGGCTTGTGTCATTTCCTTCGTATGAAGTGGAAGATTGCCTTCCATATGCCGAAGTTCTCCTACAACAACAGCTTCCAAGCGAAGTTCGGCAAGGCCCCATTCAAATTTCTATGGCGTAAAGTGCCGTGATCCTCTCAATTGGTCCGAGATGTGAATGCCAACTTCTTGGCAACGACTTGATCACGTAAGTCAAGAAATGTGCAAAGTCATTCGTGAGAATCTCAAAGCCGCGTAATCGCGCCAGAAGAGCTATTATGATGACAAGCACCGTGATGTGGCTTTTGAAATCGGAGACCATGTCTACCTCCGCCTCTCCAATGAAAGGCACTCGCCGCTTCGTATCAAAGGGAAGCTTGCCCTAGATAAGTGGGTCCTTTCAAGATCATTGGCAAAAGAGGCGATCTCGCCTATCAACTTGAGCTTCCGTCCAACTTCGCTAATGTGCGATGTGTTTCACGTGTCGCAGCTTCGCAAGTGCTTCCAGACTCGAGCGCACTATCAACTTCAAGAAATTGACCTCCAAGAAGATCTCTTATCATGAGCACCCTGCTGTTATTCTTGAAGAAACCGAGCGCAAGACTCGCAACAAGTCAATCAAATTCTGAAAGTGAAGTGGTCACACCATTCCGACCGAGAAGCCACCGGGAGCGCGAGGATCACCTCCGCTCCGAATATCCGAGTTCTTTCAGTCCTAGATCTCGGACGAGATCCTCTTGTAGTGGTGGAGTGTTGTAACACCCGGATGTAACTTTCCATATTTGTAACTCCAACTCTTGCCATTTTCGCATTGTGATATGATATTCCTCCGTGGTTGGGTTCTTGTCTTTCGCTTTTGCATTTTTCCATGTCATGCATTTTCATATCATGTCATCATGTGCATCGATTTGCATACGTGTTCGCCTCATGATTCCGAGAATTTTCCCCGCTGTCCGCTTTTGCAATCCGCACTCCTATGTCCCCAAGCGCCCCTTTTATGTTTTTCCGTGAGCGGTACTAAACTTTCTCGAATGGACCGAGGTTTGTCAAGTGGCCTTGTGTGACGCCCGGTAATTACGCCACAAGTAATCCTCATGCTAATGATGCCACGCCACCTCGTTATCGTGGATAAACTCGCTAGTTCGAAACCTGTTCGAATTCAAATCCAAAATCAAGCAAACAATTAAGGTTTTTGAATATTGAAACTAAAATGTTCGGACTGAACCAATTAATGCATAGGTAATTGTGATGGAGAAATCACACTTTTATGAAATATTTAAATACTCTAAAATGAACAAAACAGTAGCAAAAAGAATTATTTAAAAGCTTTTTAAATAATAAAGCATCGCAAACTATTTTACTTTATGTGCCAAGTTAAATGTGGTTGTGGCATATTTACATATACTAAATTAGGTACAACTTTGATATTTTACAAAAACTAAGGTATATTGGAAATTAGAGAAAACAGTAAAAAGAATAGGAAACAAAGCTAAAACAGAAAAGGTAAAATAAATAGAAAGTAAAAACAAAAGAAAACAAGCACCCTCTGGCCAGCCGATCTAACTGGCCGCCCATTCACACCGCCCACTGGGCAAGGCCCACCGCCACTCTCTCCTCATCCCCCACCCCAACCCTAACCTAGCTGATCCCCTCTCTCACTTCCCTCGGTCAAGTCTTCCCCGATCCCGATCCGATCGGGCGCCGACCTGCCGACGCAGACGACGGAGGCCTTCCGCCGAGCCATCACTGTCGCCAGGCTCCTCCATCCCTTGCCTCACACCCACCGCCGAGGCCGCCACGTCTGCTCCTGCCGCCCATGGTGCCCGATGCCACACTCGCCGGACGCCGCCTCCACCTCGCCGATCTACCCCGCTGCCTGCCTCCCGCTCGCCTGGCTGCCTCGACGACCACCCCGAGCCTCCCCGAGCACGCTGCCTTGTCCCCTACACCCGCAGTGAGCCCCCTCCTATTTCTCGCTGCCTGCTCCGGCGCCCCACCGCCTGGGCCTCGCCGCCCGAGCTCCCGGCCACGGCCACCACGGCCCCCGCCGCCTCCCTCCCCCTGCTGGCACCCACTGCTGCACGGCACCTCACTGCGGTCAACTTCCCCCACGGTGGCCTGGTCGCACTCGCGCCATGGCGCTGCTTGGCCACCCCACGCTCACAGGTGCCGCCGCCGCTGCTTCCGGGGGTCACACTCCTCGGCCGCCTCGCCTTGCTTCCTCCTCATGAAGCTGCTCACAGGCCACCTGTGGCCTCGCTGGGTCCTGGCCCTTCCCCACGTGCTCAACAGGCCGATGGCCTCGCCTCGAGCCAAAGGTTCCGGCTCGCCTCAGCCGGGCGCCTCACAATACAAATACCAGGCTCACTATGGCCATGGGCCTATGACAATGGGTCCCACCACCAAAACGTTAAAAAATGATATAAAAAGAATAATAAAATATATATTAATTAATTAATTAATTAATTAACTAAATTAATCAACTTAAATAGTTGAGTTTAATTAACCTAATTAAAACTGTTATGTTAACACTAATAGTCCGTTAGTTAAATGTAGTCAACGACATGCGGTCCCTTGTCCTTTGACTAGTCAACAGCCTCGCTTGATCGCTGTCCGGCAGTCAACAGACCCCACCGTCAGCTCTATGCTGCTTTGCTGTGTACACTTTGTGTGTGCACGTAGCAATTTAATCTTTATTCTCAAATTAGTTTTAATTACAATATATCAATAAAACTTTAGAAAATCATAGAAAATAAACCGTAGCTCGATGAAAATGTTTTCTACATGAAAGTTTCTCGTAACGACGAGACGAATCCGGATACGCGTCCGCTCGTCCGCCACACACCCCTAACCTATCGAACCTGCAAACTTTCCTCTCCGGTTCATCTGTCTCGACAGACGTCCGAACCGGAAAACTTTCCTGATGTTTCTTCGCCAAGACGCTTAGCGCCATGCTAGAACACGCCTAGCTCGTCTCTGTCCCGTTATGCACTTTCCTCGCTATGTATTTACTGTTTCTTCCTCTCCTCTCCGTAGACCCCGAGACCGATGTCGATGTCCTCGTGATCGACTACGCCACCGACGACCCTCTCTCTTGCTGTGAGCAACCAGCAAGCCCCCTTGATCACCAGATATCGCTTACTCTTATCTACACCGCTTGCATTAGAGTAGTGTAGCATGTTATCGCTTTCATTGTTCCTATCCCGATGCATAGCCTGTTTTTGGCTACTATGTTGTTACTTTTACCGCAATCCTACATGCTTAGTAGAGGATGCTAGTACTTTCATCTCGTGGCCCTACATCCTTGTCCGCTCTCGCATTATATTGATCGGGCCGTGATCACTCGGGAGGTGATCACGGGTATATACTATATATCGTACACTATTACATTACCCGTGGTACTGCTCGGAGATGGGGCTGAAAGGACGGGTGGCTCCATCCTGTAGAGGTGGGCCTGGGTTCCCACGGCCCCGACTCGTTACTTGTGGCGAGCGACAGGCAGGTTGAGACCGCTTAGGAGAGAGGTGGCCTGCCTCGATCGGGCGCTCATGTTACTTAACACGCTTAACGAGGTCTTGGTATTTGATCTGAGTTGGCTACGAGCTTATACGCACTAACCATCTACGCTGGAGTAGTTATGGGTATCCCGACGCCGTGGTATCACCGGCACTTCAGACGTCACGACGGAGCGGCGCTACCGGATTGGACTAGAACGCTCGCTGGCTAGGTCTGCTCCTGCCGCCTCGCAACGCAGTGTGTGCTTAGGCGATGGGCCTGCACTGCGCGCTTAGGTTTAGACCGCGGTTGGCCTCTCTGCAGTGCCTAGGTGGGGCTACGACATGTTGATCTTCCATGCCAGCATGACCCAGTGAAAGTGTGTCCGCCAAATGGGATCAAGCTGCTGGGTAAGACGGTGCACCCCGCAGGGAAGTTAATCTATTCGATAGCCGTGATCTCGGTAACAGGACGACTTGGAGTTGTACCTTGAGCTTATGACAACTAGAACCGGATACTTGATAAAACACACCCTTCCAAGTGCCGACATAACCGTGGTCGCCTCGCCAGTGGATATGAGCAGGGATCGCTGGTAGGATTATTGCTATGTGATGTTACTTGAGGACTTCAGATTGTTCCTCCCTACCTGCTGTAAGACAGTGACTGTAAGCGTAGTCTTCTAAGACTAGCTATCCCCTCTTATTCTCGCATTCTGCAGCTTCAGTCCACCGATATGGCCCTTTACACATATATCCATGCATATGTAGTGTAGTCCTTGCTTGCAGTACTTTGATGAGTACTCACGGTTGCCTTGTTCCCCTTTTCCCTACCTCTACTCGATTGCTGCAACCAGACGATGGAGCCTGTGAGCGAAGCCACCGCCGATGACGACTACTACTGGAGGTGCCTACTACTACGCAGGCAGCCCGACGACGACCACTCAGAGTAACTTAGAGGATCCTGTGCAGAGGCCTGTTCCTCTTCGATCCAGATCCCGCTTTGTGCTAGCCATCTTATGGCACCTTGTTTAACTTATGTCTGACTCAGATATTGTTGCTTCACCGACGCTGCCTATGATAGAGCACTTGTATTCGAGCCCTCGAGGCCCCTCGGCTTGTATTATGATGCTTGTATGATTTATTTTATTTGTAGAGTTGTGTTGTGATATCTTCCCGTGAGTCTCGATCTTGATCGCATACATTTGCGCAGCATGATTAGTGTACGATTGAATCGGGGCGCCACAAGTTGGTATCGAGCCGACCGCCTGTAGGAATCCCCTTCCACACTCCTTGGTCAAGTCGAGTCTAGACATTGCAAAACTTTTACTAACATGGCTGTGTGTCTTATGGGCACACGCCGCCATTGGGTGGTATTAGGATCTTTTACTCCTCGATCTTTACTCCGATTCTAGACTCTTCTATTCGGGTTAAACGATTTTGCTAAAAACAAAACTAACTTTAGGTTCTCGCGAGTACTTTCTCCCAGAGAGCCCTCACTTCAGATGATCGCTCGCTAATCAAGAATTCGAGATACTTTTGATATTCTCTCGAGACTTTGTGCCCATCACTTTTGCTATTCCCGACCACCGATAAATCCGTATGGAAAACTACTTACACTTGCCATTCATACGATCATCCCCGCTGATCTTGTTATTACAAGATACCCCAAGTTTTCTATTGTTCCGGAATACTTTGTGCTTCACCGCCTCGCAGTTCCTTGCCACATGAATACCCTTCAAATAAATCTCGTGACTTGTCGAGTATCCGCCAACCCCGCTTGATCATGTGCTTCACAAGTCTTCAAATACTATTCGATCTTCCGAAATCCTCCGAGCCTTTGGCTCTTGAAATTTTGCTTGCTTGCATTATGGTTAATCCCATAAGTCACGTAGTCATATTGACATTCCTTGTCATTATCATTTTGAGTCTGTTGACTCAATATGTTTGCGTAATACCCGCAATCATCATTGATCCTTATAAATTACCTTTCGGCTGAGCTGCCATTCTTTCAACTCGAATTGGTTCTCACCAATCCAAGTGTCGAGATTGTACCCTAAGGCTATTCATCTTATTCCATCCCTAGTCGAGCATTGCTTCGACCCTTGATTTGGGAATCATAATTCCTTTGCATTTGACAATTGAGTTAGTCATTGTTTCTATAATTTGATCTCCTTGCATTCTTCTTCCTCTAGTTGAGTATCGATGCTCACGCCGATCCCTTGTGGACCACCGATCATTTGTTGGATTTTATCCGACAACGCCTTCATATTCAATAACCTTGTGAGCCTTTCCTCCGATACATAATGCCTTTGGTAAATTGTATCCTCTCGCTTTCAACCATGCTCGCCTTCGAGCTTGAGTTAATTATTTCTAAAGATTCGTATATGATTCCAAGAAGCCCCTATGGGTTGAACCTATGCCTTCTTTTAATATGTGTGAACTCGAAGGTTTTCACGAGTCGCATTTTCCGGTATTTTGCCGATAAAATTTCAACGCTATAACTTCATTGAAAACGAGAAGTGAATGAAAGGGTATGCATTGGAGAAGAGGGAGTCGACCTTGAACCTTGTGTTCATGCCCATGGACGCGATGTAAATCCTATCATGGAGCTTCTTGTAACTATAACTATTTCCTTGATAACTAACTTATGGTATCTGTGAATTGATCCTTGCAACCGTGGTTCCACCATGATTGTTCTTCTTGATCTCATTTCTGGACAAGTTAAAACAATTGTCTCCCATGGATCAATACCTCACCCAACCTTTACTTTGATCTTGTGTCGAGTATTACCCCTCGGTATCTCGAGATTATCATGGAACGGCATAACTTCTCATGAGTTCTTCCTCAAGTGCAACCTTCCCACCGATTCCAATTTTCACGGGCTCGAGTTAACAAACACTCTAAGACACCGATAACGGAACCGAGTCCGCTTCTACGGTTCAACAACTCTACAAGAAGTCTTATAAGTACGATTTGTACCCGATCACGCCGCGCTCAGCCTGTTTGGCTATATCATTGTCGGATCGCCAACATTCTCGAGCTCTTCCAGATACCAACCGATTCATGAAGAGAAATACCATCCTTGCCCTCGATGAGTTGTGTTATCATCGCCACTTTATTGCTCTTCCCTCCAACACAAACTTGTTCATGTTTTGTGTTATACCTTGATTTCCTTGCTATCTAGCATTTGTTCTTCTTTACCTTGGAGTGTTGCCATCTTTTATGACAAGAATGTCGTGAGGATTACTCCACCTCTTAAGGATTCTTGGCATGTTGATACTTCTCATCATCACCATTCTTTCTTGGTGCTCGTGTTGATTCCAACAGGGTACCAACAAGTGAACGGTGCTGTTTGGATTCTTCCTTCTAGCAACCCTATTGCTTTGAAGTTAATGGTCGGCCGCTCATTCTTAGAATATTGATTATTGAATCATCATTCGACGCTGGTCGTATGCACCCAGCCCATATTTCGGTGCACCTCTCATCCATGTTCAACTGTATGTTCTCCTCGAGCATACACCATTTTATCATTTGATCCACAAATGTCATCTCCTTGTTCACTTAATTGTGGAAGTCCATCTTTGGGGATCTCGTGAATTGCCGCTGAGTTCACTGACACCTCCTTGTCCTCTCCTTGGGTTAATGATGGCCTCTTGTTTACGGAAATCACTTCAAAGTTCATTTCCCAGGATCTTACAATGTCATCTCGCCAATTTGCGTTGCACCTTTCTTCTCGGTATCCTAAGTCTGAGGTATCCTCGACACCAATCGAATCTGAATCTCGGTCGATATGATGGTTGGGACAACTTTCCAAGAGTTATGATGTTGATCCTTTGATGACCCGTAGCATGATGTCATGCCAACCCCCGGCTGGAGGACCTATCATTATAGCTTCCTTTTCAGCAAGGTTATCCGTTCATCCATGAGGAAATTGTAAGACTTATTCTACAAGTTATTCCTGATGAATCCTTCATGATTCCAAAGTCTGATCTTCACCTGAAGACCATGTCAATGCTATCTCGAAACACGACTGTGGTACTTTGATTTTCAACAAGAACATTCGAAGCCCAATGCTAAATGTTTCTTGCTCAATTATCCAAATACCATTGTATGGGTAGTGTCATGAAATTTCTCTCCCCTTACCTAAAGGGTTTTCTACATTATCTCCTATCGTGGATATCTTGCTCTGCTGTCCTTGGGAAGGATATACCCTTGAAATATGTGTTTAAACATATTTCCTTTCCATTGTTCTGTTTAATCTGATGATCATATTTTCCATCCATTGGTTTGTTTAAACCTTTTCTATGATCTATATGATATGAGCAGTAATAATCCACGCTTGTAAACACCTCGATGTACAACTCACAAGAAGACCTTGTTACTATTGAGTTGACATTCCGTAGCCATCGATGGACGAGAACCTTGTCTATTGGTCCGCCTCGCTCAACGAAAGCAGGAAAGTGGTTCGCCCCTCCGCCTTGGTACCAACGTTGATGCCGACATAACCGACATGGTACTCTCTCGACATGCCTTGCTATAATGACCGTGAAAGATGTCACTACTTCCCCACATGGTGGGCCCATAACCCACAGCTTCACAGATCGAAACCCGACTGCCTGCATACACCCCTATTCCCAAAGTTATTCTCGACGTGACCTTGTAAGTAATTCATCGCCACTTGCCCGTTGATCAATCTCGGTATCGACGCGATATTTACTCTCGCCACCCCGAACCCCTTTCACTCGTTCAAAGCTTCGAGCAACTATCTATCCGCTTGAGCCTATTATGGTACTTTTCGTACTTACTCTCGAGGTATTTCATATGTTCAACTCAGAGATAATTTATACTAATTCATGGGTTAACCCCAAATTGTTTCCCATAAAAGCATTATGTCGTAGTGAGCTGCCCTTATCTTTCGTAGTACGATGGAGTTCCCAAGAAATGATGACCAGTTTATCATGATGCATCGGAATAAAGGATTGAAGACATCAACGAGAAGGATTAACTTCTTCGAGAAGATCCGTTAGATTATCGTAACCAGACCTTTTCCCCTTGTTCTCTTAAATCTCGGACGAGATTTCTTGTAGTGGAGGAGAATTGTGACGCCTGTAATTACGCCACAGAATCCTCGCTAATGATGCCACGCCACCTCGTTATCGTGGATAAACTCGCTAGTTCAAACCTGTTCAATTCAAATCCAAAATCAAGCAAACAATTAAGGTTTTTGAATATTGAAACTAAAATGTTCGGACTGAACCAATTAATGCATAGGTAATTGTGATGGAGAATCACACTTTATGAAATATTTAAATACTCTAAAATGAACAAAACAGTAGCAAAAAGAATTATTTAAAAGCTTTTTAAATAATAAAGCATCGCAAACTATTTTACTTTATGTGCCAAGTTAAATGTGGTTGTGGTATATTTACATATACTAAATTAGGTACAACTTTGATATTTTACAAAACTAAGGTATATTGGAAATTAGAGAAAACAAAAAAAGAATAGGAAACAAAGCTAAAACAGAAAAGGTAAAATAAATAGAAAGTAAAAACAAAATAAAAACAGCACTTCGGCCAGCAGATCTAACTGGCCGCCCATTCACACCGCCCACTGGGCAAGGCCCACCGCCACTCTCTCCCTTATCCCCCACCCCAACCCTAACCTAGCCGATCCCTCTCTCACTTCCCTCGTCAAGTCTTCCCCGATCCCGATCCGGATCGGGCGCCGACCTGCCGACGCGAACGCACGGAGGCCTTCCCTCGCTGAGCCATCGCTGTCACCGCAGCTCTCCATCCTCGCCTCGCCACCCACCGCCGAGGCCGCCACGTCTGCTCCTGCCGCCCACACGGTGCCTGATGTCAAGACTCGGCTGGACGCCGCCGCCTCCACCTAGTCGATCTACTCCCGGCCGCTGCCCCGCCTCCGCCTGGCGCCCTCGACGACCACCCCGAGCCTCCCCGAGCACGCCGCTTGTCCCCTACACCCGCAGTGAGCCCCCTCCTCTTCCTCGCTGCCCGGGCGCCCCATCGCCTGGGCTCACGCCTCGAGCCCCGGCCACGGCCACCACGGCCCCGCCAGCCTCCCCCGCTGGGCACCCACTCATGCACGGCACCCTCACCGTGTCGAACTTCCTCCCCATGGTGGCCTGGTCGCACTGCCGCCATGGCGCTTGCTTGCCACCCCACGCCGCTGTGGTGCTGGCTGCCGCCTGCTTCCGGTGGCCGCCACCTCCTCGGGCCGCCTCGCCTTGCTTCTCCTCATGAATGCTGCTCGCTACCACCTGTGGCCTCGGCTGGGTCCCGTGTCCCTTCCCCACGTGGCTCAATCAGGCGATGGCCTCGCCCGAGCGGCTCCGGCTCGCCTCAGCCTGGCGCCTCCCCATACTTCAAATACCAGGCTCACTATGGCCATGGGCTCTATGACAAATGGGTCCCACCCCAAAACGTGAAAAAAATGATATAAAAAAAGAATAATAAAAAATATATTAATTAATTAATTAATTAATTAATTAACTAAATTAATTAACTTAAATAGTTGAGTTTAATTAACCTAATTAAAACTGTTATGTTAACACTAATAGTCTGTTAGTTAAATGAGTCAATGACATGCGGGTCCCTTGTCCCTTTGACTAGTCAATCAGCCTCGCTTGATCGGCTGTCCGGCAGTCAACAGGACCCCACCGTCAGCCTCTATGCTGCTTTTGCTGTGTACACTTTGTGTGTGCACGTAGCAATTTAATCTTTATTCTCAATTAGTTTTAATTATAATATATCTATAAAACTTTAGAAAATCATAGAAAATAAACCGTAGCTCGATGAAAATGTTTTCTACATGAAAGTTGCTCGTAACGATGAGACGAATCCGATAAGCAGCCCGCTCGTCCGCCACACACCCCTAACCTATCGAACCTGCAAACTTTCCTCTTCGGTTCATCCGTCTCGACAGACGTCTCGAACCGGAAAACTTTCCTGATGTTTCCCCTTCGCCAAGATCGCTTAGCGCCATGCTAGAACACGCCTAGCTCGCTCTCTGTCCTGTTATGCACTTGCTCGCATGTATTTACTGCTTTCTTCCCTCTCCTCCCGTAGACCCCGAGACCGATGTCGATGTCCTCGTGATCGATTACGCCACCGACGACCTCTCTCTTGCTGTGAGCAACCAGCAAGCCCCCCTTGATCACCAGATATCGCCTACTCTTATCTACACCGCTTGCATTAGAGTAGTGTAGCATGTTATCGCTTTCAGCTTGTTCCTATCCCGATGCATAGCCTGTTTTTGGCTACTATCACAGTTACCTTTACCGCAATCCTACATGCTTAGTATAGGATGCTAGTATTTTCATCTGTGGGTCCTACATCCTTGTCCGTCTGCGCTGTATATTATCGGGCCGTGATCACTGGGAGGTGATCACGGGTATATACTATATATCGACACTATTACATTACCTGTGGTACTGCTCGGAGATGGGGCTGAAAGGACGGTGGCTCCATCCTGTAGAGGTGGGCCTGGGTTCCCGACGCCCCGATCACATTTGTGGCGGAGCGGCTGGCAGGTTGAGACCGCTTAGGAGAGAGGTGGGCCTGCTCTGATCGGGCGTCATGTTACTTAACACGCTTAACGAGGTCTTGGTATTTGATCTGAGTTGGCTACGAGCTTATACGCACTAACCATCTACGCTGGAGTAGTTATGGGTATCCCGCCGTGGTATCACCAAGCACTTCAGACGTCAACACGAGCGCGCGCTACCGATTGGACTGAACGCTCGCTATTAGGTCTGCTTGCCGCCAAGCAACATGCAGTGTGTGCTCAGGCGATGGGCCTGCACTTCGCGCTTAGGTTTAGACCGCGTGCTGGCCTCTCTCACAGTTTAGGTGGGCTGCGACGTGTTGATCTTCCGCGCCGGCATGACCTGTGAAAGTGTGTCCGCCAAATGGGACTGCTGCGGTTGGGTAAGACGGTGCACCCCTCGCAGGGAAGTTAATCTATTCGGATAGCCGTGATCTTCGTAACAGGACTACTTGGAGTTGTACCTTGAGCTTATGACAACTAGAACCGATACTTGATAAAACACACCTTCCAAGTGCTGAGATATAACCGGTGGTCACTCTCGCCGTGGATATGAGCAGGGATCGCTGGGTAGGATTATTGCTATGTGATGTTACTTGGAGGACTTCAGATTGTTCCTCCTCCCTCACAGCAAGACAGTGACCGTAAGCGTAGCCTTCGTTAAGACTAGCTATCCCCTCTTATTCTCGCATTCTGCAGTTCAGTCCACCGATATGGCCCTTTACACATATATCCATGCATATGTAGTGTAGTTTCTTGCTTATAGTACTTTGATGAGTACTCACGGTTGCCTTGTTCCCCTTTTCCCCTACCTCTACTCGATTGCTGCAACTGCACGATGGAGCCCAGGAGCCAAAAGCCACCGCCGATGACGACTACTACTCGAGGTGCCTACTACTACGCAGCAGCCCACACGACGATTTACACAGAGTAACTTAGGAGGATCCTGTGCAGGAGGCCTGCTCTCTTCGACCAGATCCCAGCTTTGTGCTATCCATCTTATGGCACCTTGTTTAACTTATGTCTGTACTCAGATATTGTTGCTCTCCCGACTCGCCTATGATAGAGCACTTGTATTCGAGCCCTCGAGGCCCCCGGCTTGTACTATGATGCTTGTATGATTTATTTTATTTTGTAGAGTTGTGTTGTGATATCTTCCTGTGAGTCCTCGATCTTGATCGTATACATTTATGCATGATTAGTGTACGATTGAATCGGGGCGCTACACCTGGTATACCACCGTAGGCCACCGTCAAGTTTCGGTCATTTGGAGCTCGCTTGGTACTCCAACGGTTAACCGTGACTCGCAAACGCCTCTTTTAAGTTGCAGCCCAACACCCTCCAAAACAGCCCAATAACCCATTTAAGTCACTTCCATGCTCTCCGTCGTCGGATCACGATCGTGGGCGAAAAACTACACTCCATTTGAGCTTCCTAGCTCCTTCTACCTATAAACAACCCCTCCTTCAAATCCCGGCAATTCTCGTGCAAACCCTAGCCCCGCCCTCTCCCCTGGCCGAGGTCCGATTCGGGCCGGACACGCCTGCCACGCCTGCCAACTGAGCCACCATGTGGCACTGCCGCCACACACAGCCAAGGCTGCCGGCTGAGCCCATGGGCCGCCCCCTCAGACAGCCACACACACACTGGGCCCTGGCCAGACTCCTCCGCCACAGCCCTGCCTGCCCGCTGCCATTGCCTCTGCCACGTTCGCACGCCGGTCAGCTTCTGCCGCTCAGCCGCTCACAAGATCACGCCACTGCTGCCCCGCCCGGCTTCACCTCCGCCGCCCTCCTTCCTCCGAGCTCGGCGAGAAGTCACTTCACGGCCGCCAAGGCCCACGCCCTCCGGATCTGAGATCCACTGGTTGACTTCAAATTCATCTAAGTCTTTTTCTGTGATGATATTTGTTGCATTTTCTTCGTGCCATAACTCTCTGCATATTGTTCCGCTTGCGCGGTAATATGTCAAAATGTTCGCCAAGAGTAGATCATTTCATCTCATTGCATCATTTTCATTTGAGCTCATCTTGATGCCCGAAATGCTGTTGGAAGAGGGCTATGTGATGTTAGTTTCGCTTTCAATGTAACATGCACTTTTGTTATTTTTGCTTTGATTGATGTGTGCACCCTATGATCTTGAGTCCTACATGTGTTTTGTAATATGCCATGCCATCTTTCCATGGGTGTATGCCATGTATTTTTGTGGTCTCTGTGGTGACTAGCACAAGCATGCAAACTAGGCCTCATGATGTTGCTGATTTCACCCTGCTTTTGTCGATATTTTTATGCCATGTTAACTTGATGCTACCGAGAGATCCATGCATATTTTGAGATACTTCAGTAAGGATGTTTTGAACATATGGTTATACTCTATCCATCCATGCCTTTGTTTGCAATTATGGAGTGCCATAGCTTGAGTAAATCGAGCTCTACTTTTGCTATAAAATGTTTCCTACAGATTGTTTACATGTTATTCAATTTTGCCAAGGTTGTTGTAGTTGATCCGTATGCTATGATGTTGTTCTTGCCATGTATGTCTTCTATGCCATGTCTTCTTTATGTATGTATGCTTATTTTATCATGTAATGCTCTGTAGTGAGTGCTTTGAGCTCTTAAACATGCCTACTTGTTATCTGTTTTTGACATGCCCTGCTGAATCATAACTAAACTTGCTATATTGACATGGGTGTTACTATATTTTCTGATCCTTTTGGCTTATGGTCAGTAAGGGACTTTTGTTCTATGCTTTGTAGATTCATGTCATGCCTTGTTTTTCTATTATAAGTTCCTGTAGCATGTCGTTTGCTTGCTCAACATTGCTTCCTCGATGCTGATTTTGCCATGTTCAGTAATTTCACTAAGTCTGTGAAGTTGATATGTTTTGCACTTATGCCATGCTTGTTTGGACCTGTTATGGTGTGATTTAGCCGTAGCTCAGTGTTCATCTTTTGTCAAGCATCTTGAGTAGATCACTGTCATATGCTTTTGTGGTACGTTTGGGTGCAGTAGCTTAATTTCTTGTTGCTTGCTATGTGGCATCATGCTGTTAATGGCAGATTTGCGCCATTCTTGTTTTGCTTGTCATTTGCAAACCGTGCATCCGATTACGGTGATCTTTATATCGATTTCAACCGAAATCATCTCATCTTTCCAGCGGCATACTTGGTTTGCCAAGTTGATGCCTGGTTCATCATTTTCCTTCCGGAGCGCGCATACGCATTGCATATCACATCTCGCATATCATGTCATGTTTTGCATCATGTTGCTTGTGCATTGCACCGTGATTTATTGTGGTTCCTTTGTTTGTGTTCTTGCTTTGGGTAGAGCCGGGAGACAAGTACTAGAACGAGGAACCTGTTGAGAACGCTTACGAGGATCAAGCTTTCGACAACTCTGAGAACATTGCAGACAAGATGACCATACCCTCGAAATCACTTCTATCTTTGCTATGCTAGATGCTCGCTCTTTTGCTATGCCTATGCTGCGATGCCTATCACTTGCTTATCATGCCACCCACATTGCCATGTCAGCCCCTAACCATCCTTTCCTAGCAAACCGCTGATTGGCTATGTTACCGCTTTGCTCAGCTTCCTCTTATAGCGCCATAGTTGCAGTGAAGATGAAGTTTGTTCCTTGTTGGAACATATTTACTTGTTGGGGATATCACAATATATCTGCTATAATTAATGCATCTATATACTTGGTAAAGGGTGGAAGGCTCGGCCTTATGCCCGTGTTTTGTTCCACTTTGCCACCCTAGTTTTCGCCATACCGTGTTATGTTCCTTGATTTCGCTGCTCTTACACGGTTGGGTGATTTATGGGACCCCTTGACAGTTCGCTTTGAATAAGACTCTCCAACAAGGCCCAACATTGGTTTTACCATTTGCCACCTAAGCCTTTTTTTCCCCGGTTTTCGCGAGCCCGAGGGTCATCTTTATTTAACCCCCGGCCGCTGGTTCTTCGAGTGTTGGTCCAAACTAGAGCACCGCAGACCATTCCTTGGCAACTTGATTACGCTTGGTACTGTGACGCTTAGCTTATCCGTGTGCCCTGAGAACGAGATATGTGCAGCTCCTATCGGGATTTGTCGGCATACGGGTGGTCTTGCCGGGCTTGTTTTATTGCTGTCAAACGCCTTGTAGTCCGGGATTCTGAGATTGATCGAGTCTTCCCAGAGAAGGAATATCCTTCATTGACCGTGAGAGCTTATAATGGGCTTGTTGGGACACCCTCGCAGGGTATTATCTTTCGAAAGCCGTGCCTGCTGTTATGAGGCGATGGGAATTTGTTAATGTCCGTTGTAGAAAACCCAAAGTTGACCTCAATTAAAATGCACATCAACCGCGGTGTAACTGTGATGGTCTCTTCTCATGGGTCCGGAAGTGAACATGGTGTTGAGTAATGTTTGACGAAGTAGTTCAGATCACTTCTTGATCGCTACTAGCTTCACGTCTGCGTTTTGCTTCTCTTCTCGCCTCTTTATGTAATGTAGCCACCATATATGCTAGTCGCTTGTCGCAGCTCCACCTCACAGCTCTGTCCTTCCTATAAGCTTAAATATTCTTGATCTCGCTGGTGTGAGATTGCTGAGTCCCCGTGACTCACATATTCTACCAAAACAGTTGCAGGTGCCGACGATGCCAAGGTGTGACGAACCGAGCTCAAGTGGGAGTTCGACGAGGAACGTGGTCGCATTATGTGTCTTTTCCCGATGATCAGAGTGGAGCTCAGCTTGGGACGATCGGGATCCGTAGCATTTGGGGTATCTTTTTTATTTTGGTTCCGTAGTCGGACCTTGAGTGTAATCTGAATGATGGATGTTTATTCATGTATTGTGTGAAGTGGCGATCGAAGCCAACTATGTATCTCTTTCCTTATGTATTACATGGGTTGTGTGAAGATTACCTCACTTATGACATTGCTTTCAATGCGGTTATGCTCTAAGTCGTGCTTCACACGGGGGAGATATAGCCGATCGAGGGCGCTACACTACCGTCAACTTTCAACTATATTTTCTCTAGGAACATATCTAAACAAGGGAACTAAAGCGAGCCATTTACATAATTTGCAAAGATCTTTTGACTATGTTCAGGATAATTAAGTTCATCTCATGAACTCCCACCGATAGACATCCTCTAGTCATCTAAGTGATTACATGATCCGAGTCAACTCGGCCGTGTCCGATCATCACGTGAGACGGACTAGTCATCATCGGTGAACATCTTCATGTTGATCGATCCTCCATATTTACTCATGCTCGACCTTTTCGGTCTCTTGTGTTCCGAGGCCATGTATGTACATGCTAGGCTCGCTGTTAACCTAAGTGTTTCAAGGTGTAAATCTGGCTTACACCCGCTGTATGTGAACGTAAGAATCTATCACACCCGATCATCACGCGGTGCTTCAAACGCATTTAACTTTCGCAACGGTGCACAGCTTAGGGGAACACTTTCTTGAAATTTTATCGAGGGATCATCTTATTTACTACCGTCGTTCTAAGCAAATAAGATGTATAAACATGACAAACATCACATGCAATCAAATAGTGACATGATATGGCCAATATCATATTGCTCCTTTTGATCTCCATCTTCGGGGCTCCATGATCATCATCGTTACCGGCATGACACCATGATCTCCATCATCGTGTCTCCATGAAGTTCTTGCCAACTTATTACTTCTACTACTATGGCTACCGGTTAGCAATAAAGTAAAGTAATTACATGGCGTTGTTCAATGACACGCAGGTCATACAATAAATAAAGACAACTCCTATGGCTCCTGTCGGTTGTCATACTCATCGACATGCAAGTCGTGATTCCTATTACAAGAACATGATCAATCTCATACATCACATTTCATTCATCACATTCTTTTTGGCCATATCACATCACATAGCATACCCTCGCAAAAACAAGTTAGACGCCCTTCTAATTGTTGTTTGCATGTTTTACGTGGCTGCTATGGGTTTCTAGCAAGAACATTTCTTACCTACGCAAAACCACAACGTGATATGTCAATTGCTATTTACCCTTCATAAGGACCCTTTTCATCGAATCTGATCCGACTAAAGTGGGAGAGACAGGCACCCGCTAGCCACCTTATGCAACAAGTGCATGTTAGTCGGTGGAACCTCGCCTCACGAAGTGTACGTAAGGTCGGTCCGGCCGCTTCATCCCACAATGCCGCCAATCAAGATTGGACTAGTAACGGTAAGCATATTGAACAAAATCAACGCCCACAACTACTTTGTGTTCTACTCGCAAAGAATCTACGAATAGACCTAGCTCGATACCATCGCTGGGGAACGAGCAGAAATTTAAAATTTTCCTACGTGTCACCAAGATCTATCTAAGGAGAAACTAGCAACGAGAGAGAGAGGAGTGCATCTACATACCCTTGTAGATCGCTAAGCGGAAGCTGCTCAAGTGAACGGGTTGAAGGAGTCGATTGCCGTGATTCAAATCACCGAGATCCTAGTGCCGAATGGACGGCACCTCCGCATTCAACACACGACAGCCCGGTGACGCCTCCCATGCCTTGATCCAGCAAGGAGAGAGGGAGAGGTTGAGGAAGACTCCATCCAGCAGCAGCACAACGGCGTGGTGCTGATGGAGGAGCATGGCATCCCGCAGGCTTCGCCAAGCACCGCAGAGAGGAGGAGTACTTGGGAGAGGGAAGGGCTGCGCCTGTAACTTGGTTGCGGCTGCCCTCCCACCCTCCACTATTTATAGGTGGGGAGAGGGCCGCCCCTAGATCTCATCTAGGGTTGGGGGCGGCGGCCAAGGGGAGGAGGCCTCCCAAGTCAAGTGGAGGCCCGCCTTTAGGGTTTCCCCTCCCATGCATGGGCCATGGGGGGGCTGGTGCCCCTGTCCCATTAAGGCTAGGGCGCCTCTATAGCCCATGCTGCTGTATTGACGTAGGGAACACTTTGACCTCCGACCCCTCACGGAATCCTCCGAACCTTCCGAAGCTTCGCACAATACCGAAAAAACGAACTTTTCCTAACTCGAACAACAACTTTCCATATATAAATCTTTACCTCCGACCATTCCGAACTCCTCGTGACGTCCGGGATCTCATCCGAGACTCCTAACAACATTCGTAACCACATACAAACTTCCTTTATAACCCTAGCGCCATCGAACCTTATGTGTAGACCCTACGGTTCGGGAACCATGCGTATATGACCGAGATGTTCCTCGGTCAATAACCAACAGCGGATCTGGATACCCATGTTGGCTTCTACATGTTCCACGATGATCTCATCGATGAACCACGATGTCAAGGACTCAATCGATCCCGTGATACAATTCCCTTTGTCTAACGGTATTGTACTTGCCCGAGATTCGACCGCCGGTATACCGATACCTTGTTCAATCTCGCTATCGCAAGTCTCTTTACTGCTCCAACACATCATCCCGTGATCAACACCTTGGTCACATTGTGCAGATTATGATGATGTCCTACCGAGTGGGCCCAGAGATACCTCTCCGCCTACACGGAGGACAAATCCCAGTCTCGATTCGTGCAACCCAATGACACTTTCGGAGATACCTGTAGTGCACCTTTATAGCCACCCAGCTTATTGCCAGGACGCTTTGGTACACCCAAAGCATTCCTACGGTATCCGGGAGTTGCACAATCTCATGGTCTAAGGAAAAGATACTTGACATTAGAAAAGCTTTAGCATAAGAACTACACGATCTTTGTGCTAGGCTTAGGATTGTCTTGTCCATCACATCATTCTGCTAATGATGTGATCCTGCTATCAACGACATCCAATGTCCATGGTCGTGAAACCGTAACCATCTATTGATCAACGAGCTAGTCAACTAGAGGCTTACTAGGACATGGTGTTGTCTATGTACCCACACATGTATCTGAGTTTCCTATCAATACAATTATAGCATGGATAATAAACGATTATCATGAACAAGGAAATATAATAATAGCTAATTTATTATTGCCTCGAGGGCATATTTTTAACATAGTGCCCGTGCATGGTGGATCTGAAGGTGCAAACCGACAGAGCTACTTCAAGAACCAATGTTTGCTTTCAACTAGCCACTACGATTTGGTACTTAACAAGAAAAGTACAAGAAGCAAATTTCGATCTATTTTCCGGAGAGATCAATAACTTAAGCACATATGGAAGAGTACCACCTCTCTTGCGACGCCTGCAGGCCTATGCTGATACGTTGAGGGTGCTGTCAAAAGGTGCGATGGCTGCTCGGCAAGGCGGGAAGAAGACTTTAGACGGCAGACGGCCGGTCGTGGATATATCCTGTTGCCGTGACGAGGCGGTCGAGGAGCGGCAATGGCAAGGTGGACGACGGCACCGATGAAGCGAGAGGAGGCGGCGAAAGGATCTTGGTCCAGCGCCGGATGAGAGACGCCCATCTCTTGAAGTGGACGACGGAGTAGGGGTAGCGGCTCCGCAAGGTGGAGGATGGGGTGGCGGACGGAGGAGGCTGTCAGCATGGAGGTTGTCGTGCACCGACGGTATGAATGGGGAAATGGAGGGAGGGGGGATCTCAAACTTTGGGACGCACTTATCTGAAATGGGGGAAAGTTACGAACTTATCCTCCGTTTAAAATTTCGGACATCGTGTCGGTTGGGGATAGGACGGTAATCTCGATCTCCCAATTTGCCGGTAACTATTTCGGCGAGGAGAGGGTGTTTTGTCACCACGGTTGGCGCCTCACGTGTATGAACGGGTTGATATGTAGGGCAGTTGTGTCACGCCCGATGGAAGTTACACATCTGCCCCTATTTAAAATATTAGCCTACATCGATTTCGGACGAGGAGAGTTTGTTTTGCCGCCCATCGTATGAATGGGGAAATGGAGGAAGATACATGTCTTTCGGACGACCTTGAATCAAATGTGTTTTGTCACCATGTTTGGCGCCCACCGTGTCTCGAATGGGCTCAGAGGCCATCGTGTCACGCCTGATTGAAGTTACTAGTCTACCCCTATCGACAAAGATGTAAATCCAATGAGAAGGATGTCAAGTGTCATGGGTAGACAGTAATTTCCATCTCTCAAACACTCGCTTCGGGCAGCCCACAAATTATAGTGGGTGTTTAGCCGCTTGCTCAAAACTTGGGAGAATTAGCATTCATGTTTGCCCTGGACCGCAAACTAAATTCAAATCCAATTTGTATTCGACACTTAATATCCATGATAATTATATGTTTTGTTATTTATTTCTTCAAAACCACAAGAAAGATTTATTCCACCTTTATATATGATTATGATTTAGAAATGCCGTGATTTTCGAATTCAGTAGGTTGGATACACTCTGATTCAAATAGTTATTTCATCCAATACAATATGCTCACACGAAAAACAGTTCACCTTATGTCAATCATACAAGTACTGAGGATTACCTGGCCTAAAATTCGGATCATTACAACACATGGACAACATAGGGGGTCTTGCAACATAATCCATTCAGAGACATGACACAACATGCAAGTACAATAACCTAATGACGATTTCAACTGGCATCTAAAGAAGAACCGGATTACCTTGGGCTTCAGATAGCGTAAACAACAGACCTCCTCCGCTCTTCAAATGCAACATTCTTACTTCCTCCAATTCTGGGTTGTTGCATAATGCGTGCCGCTAATTCCGTAATTTCCAGCCTCAAGATAAAGATTACCTCATTCATGGCAGCCACACCATCTCTTTTGCCTCTAGTAGAGCCTCAAGCACTATAATATCTGTGCTCGATCGCTTCTCCGGCGCGTGTTTCTCCGAACTCGCTACCATCCGTAACATGGATGGCGACCGCTTCCACAAATAGATTTTGGGGTTGTACATTGTGTCCTAGTGTGAACGGCATCCTGAAAGGTTTCACTGGACATAAGTAAGAGATAGTTATCGATGATCCAGCAGTAAGCTTACATGGTAAACGATGATTAATTATTGCCGAGCATGGCAAACTATATTTAAATGGTTCAAGCAGATCAAATTAAAAGAAATTAAAATGGTAAGATGAAACTAGGGATGTAAGTGGCAAATAAACGACATCCGCTAGTCCCATCTAGTTAGTTTTTGCTACCTCCCTAGTTCATTTTCCTCAAAAAACAAAAACTCTTTTGAACTATCATACCACTAGTGGACTTTAATTGGGATTAAACGGGACCAGTTGACATCCCTAGTTGAAAGGGAGTGTACAACCGCTATATTTAAGTTGCCAAGGCATCTAAGCAGTTGAAATAATCTGAGAAAGCACTTAACAAAGGTGGCCTCATATAAACTACGAAGACAGTCTTGTGATGAAGTTGAGAGGAAAAGTTAAGGACTCAAATGAAATAGGCATGCATTTCTTTACGATAGTACAAGAGGCATCACTGACATATTGGCCAACCTGTATAGCGTAAAACAAACAAGCATTCAATCAAGCAATACAAAGAAAGGCATAACCGAACTATTTGTAATTCGGTAGGATTACACGTTGAGGGCACAAGCCAAGAAAGCAGCCCACTCGCATTACATTTCACATGTACTAAAACACACCGGCTTACCATATGTTGTCAGAAGCCTAGCTGTTGTTGCAATGTTCTTTGAAGATATCATCAAGATCCCGTGGTTGCAAATCTAGTTGTTGTAGTTTATTCTCGCACCATCTATTTAGGTAAAATTAATTTTAATCGCATGCACCGGTCCGAATTGATCATCAATGGTTCATCTAAACTAATGAAAGAAGGGTGTGTGCATACACGACAATATATCCGCTTCCTCTATTTTTATGTTTGTTCGAGGTGCCACCCCAAAAGAACAAATATTTTGCTTGATGGGGTTGGCAGCTCCATAATTAATAGAAGCATCAAATTAGTCATGCAACTTGGGAAGATCAAGAGCACACAAACAAGTAATGAACAGAGGCTCGGAGCAGGATGTAATAGCTAGCATCGTAAAATGTAGGTTAAAACGAACAAAAGCAGCGGAACCACATGCTAGTTTGTTGATGTGTAATTACATAGAGAACATTAAGGCCCGATGGAACCAACAGTGGCATCGTAACAAAACTAAAGCATATTAACTATATGTGCACCGGTATGTAATTTAGCACATGTAACATGTTCATCGCCGTAGTATGGCCCTGCTGTGCAAGGTAATAACGCCTCATGAAAACTGAATGATGCCCTCAAGAAATTCAAAGGTGCGGTGCTTATGCTAGAAAGTGAACGTAGGCGCCGCCGCTGGATAATAGTACCGATTCTCGGCGTGCATGGGTATCGTTGTCATACTTGATAGCTAAGGATCGCCGATGGTGCTCGTTATGTTGAGTTTGGGGCTGTCGCCGCCACCAAGCTGCTCGGTGCTACGGTTATGTGCCCGTCGACATACAAGAAAGCTCATCTGTGGTAAGTGAACAGTTGCACGATAAAGAGAAAACCAAGGAGTACAAATCAAATAACTGATGAGGCTGCGCGCCGGTAAAGCAGGCCGGTGGAGTTGAATATGGCGCCCCGGAGCTGGTCCGTGCAGTGGACGGCTTCAAGCGGAGCATTGTACAGTGCTTTCAGTGAGGCGGATCTGCTGTCGCGACGAGGGCTTGTATGAAGGGCCAGCAAGGGGCGATAAGGAGTCAAGGGCCTACGCTGTGGTGGACGAGGGCGCCGTTACAGATCCGTGCGTGTGGACCATGATGGCGGTCAAGGAGATCTCGAGCGGTGGATGCCAGCCGCAAGCTGCCCGTGAAGTGGTGAGTTGGCGCTGGGGGTTCCAAGGTGCGAAGGTAGATCCGCGGGTGTGAGGTCCACCGCTGCGGCGGAGGACTAGATTCGGCGGCTTGCCGTGGTTGGGGGGTCGGGAGGGGCTGGGAAGAATGTTGGGGCAAAGAGGGAAAACAATGGAGTTACCAAAGCAACCTTTTTCGCTCATGTGGCAGGGTAAAACAGGAATATCGCAGGCTAAACTTTCGAGCACGTGATATTTTGATGTCGCGGAAGTTTGAAAGCTTTTGGTGCCTAAAATTATAAGTATTCTTCTCGCACGAATCGACTATGATATCATGGCCGATAATTTGTTTGTTTTGCACGCAAAAAATGTGCAAGTTTTGAAAATCAATGTCTCCAACTCAAACTTAGATTGTCCATTCAATTCAAATATGGATCATTGAGCTACTACAAGCAAATACCATCATACAGTCCAATTCAAATGAAATTCCAAATGTGTTTATCCTAAATATGATGACAAAAGCAAAATGTGTATGTGTATGAATAAAGTGAATGATTATAAAGTTTGAACATGCCCGTATGTGTATATCTCTAGGTTTGATATATGAATTTGAAATCACGAATCCCGCTTAAAATGTACCTCCGTTAAATGAATTACAAAAGCTAATGATGGAGTCAATTCCAAAATTCCAATCTTAGGTTTGTAATTTAGTACATCAAGGTATATCACGATGTTCAAAAGTATCGTTATCTCATAGTACAAATGTGAAACAAATTGATCAACCATGAGTGCACAATATCTCAATTACGCTAAAGTCCTCAAATATAGACACCTCACGCTTATCTCAAGTCAACCCCCCCCACCACCACCACACACACACACACATAGAGAAGTCGTCTTCCCCAAACACCAACACACGAGCACATTAACACCCTCTCTCTTGTAAAGTCCGGACCCCAACATAGGTCTCTATCACTTTGTCTCTGCATGCACACATCTCTTCCTCACTCTCTAGGTCTCCCGCTATCTCTCTTACCCAAGCACACGCACTATGTAGAGTGTATATTTCCCATACACACAAAACGTCGCCCCCAAACGCCTATCTCCCTAGTTATGTGGTTCTCAAGACTCACCTCACACACCACCCCCCACTGCAAACAAGCACACTTTGTCTCCTTGTGCACCACTCTCCTCTTTCTATCTCTCCCACATGCGGACCCGCCTGCAGCTCCTTCCCTCATACATATATGTCGTGACTCTTGCATAGCTCCCTAATGTATAATCGCTCGATTTCAGACATTGTTCTCTACACCATCTATTCTAGATCTCTCATGAAGTCCCTATCACACACACGATGACTCGCTTCCTTTGCGCCTCTGCTCATAGGCCAATTTCGGACAACATCAACATTGTCTCCCTATCTATACGCCCATTTATGGACACAAACGACCCCTCTCGCCTCTCTTCCTCTCTCTCTCTCTCTCTCTCTCTCTCTCGCTAGCTCTCTTTTCTCTCGCTCTCACACCCCTCTCCCACACACACACTGATGTCTCTTCCAAATAGTCTGCCTCTCCGCCACACCTGCTATCTCGCTACTACACATGTCACACCATTCCCCTTCCATTATACTAGGTTTACATCATCAAGGGTCTCTCTACTCCACATACACTCTCTCCCTCACACACACAAACGCTGCACACAAACACACACATGCACATGCACAAACACCCATTTATCTGGATCCTCATCTCTCCCATGTCCGCATGTGTATCTCACACACTCACTCTCTAATTATGTATATGTGTCTCCACGCTACACAACACAAAGCCCCATGTACATGTCTCTCTCTATCCTCCACACACATAGACACAAAGAATTTGTTATCATTGCCTCGCCTCTAACATATCACACACACACACACACACACACACACACACTCTCTCTCTCTCTCTCTCAAACACGCCAACAAGGGTTTCCGTGAATAACTTACCGCCTATTCATCAACAAAGGTGGCAAGACGGCTAACACGAGACGTGAAAAAGAATAAATCTACACGTGCTTAGACCACCTAGTATGACTACTAGGACTAGAGCAAGCCAAAAGCGCTACCACGCCACCCCCTCCTTGTCGGCGACGGAAAATCTTTGTTTTACACAATGAGAAGTCATTGTGCTAAGGCCCCACATGCCGAGGCGCTGAATAGAATGTAGATGCTAGTTTACGGAAGCAAGTATCGATAATACGCTTGTATCTCCATACTTATATTTCTTCTTTATAAAAACCGAGTTGGTGATGATGGTACGTGCCATCTTGCAATATAGACCGTCCGATCTATATCCGACGGATGGAAATTAAACTAAAAGATACCCGCACCCTCTCCACATTTGCAGCACAAGGCCTTCCTCGCTCATCCTTATCTCCAACAAACCTCATTGTTGAGCAATTAAGAAAGGAAGCCTCGAACAACTGGCTCGGGTGGCCGCGCCGATCGCAATCCCCATGCCTCCGCTCACCCACCACCAACCACCACCACACCCCACTCCTCTTCACCTTATCTCATATTTCTCGAGATATCATTAGTTTTACACATGGGATTACTCCCACAAGGGTCAATCACAACAAGTGTTTTATAAAAAATGCATCTTGATGTTCCGCAATGCACGGATCTTGCTAGTACTCCTACACAAGACTAAGTTGGTGATGCCGTGTGTCTGCCATCCGTCGCTTCTCGACCATTAGATCTACATCTAACGATTGTGAGGTAAGTTGTTGCCTTTTCTCACCAACATCCCACTTGTCTACCAATTTGCAGTAAAACCCATAATTAGTATCTTAAAACCAACCACATCCCTCCCCGACCTCACCAAAACAGCCCAAGGAATATATTCTAATTGAAACATAATATATCTCTAGTGACATATGTATATCAAAATTAGGTGTTTTGTACCAAGTTTGTGAATAAGTATTATTCTAATTATGATTCGCTGTAACGGACATGAACATTGCTAGTATTTCCAACCATGCATTTTTTTCCTAGTATTCCATAGTTTCGAGTTTTCCATCAAGATATTAGTCACCATGGTTGATATTTACTTTCAATCATGTACACATATGCACTATGTAACTAGCCTTGCTTATTGGCTTCCAAAGCTTAACTTTCACTCCTACTTACAATATGTAGAGTATTTAACAAAAACTACCACTTTCAACCAGCCCTAGGAAGAATCTATTGTACAAAAATAGCAAAACATACCCAAAATTTCTTAATCCACGCCAAAAACTACTACCTAGTACTCCTACCGATTAGGTTCGCTTAAACCCATTTATGACTGGGTTGGCCCACACGTCTGCGTCGACGAGGCAGCTTAAACCAACACATTTTGTTTGACCATTGACACGAGGGACCCACATCCGACCTTCTATCCTGTTATTCCCCTCAAATCATTATTTTTCCTAAACATTACTTCAAACAAGATCGATGCGTGTTCGCCGGTGGCGCCGGTGATGAGCGAGTTGGTCGCCGCCTCCCACGGACGGGCCGGGCGATACGCTGGCCTCCGTGACGGGTTGGGTGGCTGGCCCGAAAGCGACTCACGAGTGAGCAAGTCCGCCACTGGCCTTTTCTCGAGCCGATGGTTGGCCTTAGCGCTGGCGCACGAGCAAGCCGTCACACCGCCGCGCTAATCTAGCTAGAAAACCTTGCGCATAAGCAACTGGACGGAGCTATCTTGGCTAGCTAGCGTCATGAGCGCCGGACGGAGCTGGCATCCGGCTGCCGCAACATGAGCTCCGCACCGCCGGGCGGTTTTGACTCTCGCCTTTCGCCGGTGGCGGTAGCTGCGCCCATGGCCGAGGATGACTAGGTGGACGGGCCGGAGGTAGGAGGTCACTCGAGGATTTTTGTTGGTAAGAGCATGTACAATGGTTGATAAGGTAGTCTTATCTTAAGTCTGCCACGATCACGATGCAAGTGGTAGTAGTTTCTGGCATTTTAGTGGTTTCTTGCATTATTAGGGTTTCTTGTAAGGAACAATGTACGCATTTACTAGCTATAAAAGGCTTATTCTAGGTTATGCGTTGTACTCCAACGAGTACTACTAGTGGTCACGGAGTGTATACCTCGCTTTGTGGGTTCGATCCCGCCTAACGCACGGTGGCCTTTTTAAAAAAATAGTACTACTACACTTTGCTGCGAGCCAATATTTTACACGGTAGTTTGAGTTTTGAAGTCAAACGGACGTGCGCCCCACAACTGGGTGCACTAGACAGCCTAGCCACGTGAATAGGTTTTCCTTCCCAAGATCCCATGGCTCGCGGTCGCCTCTAGCCGCACCTCGCTTGCAGCTTCCTCATCCGATAGTAGCATATTTAAACTAGCGCCCCAATTAAGCCCGAGGAGCCGGAAAAGTTCAAGGGGCATTGGGAACTGTGCAATATGGCTCAGATGTAAAGTGCTCTACTACTACTCAGAGCTTGTGGCGCTGCAAGCATGGACTTCACTCCATTATCGGCTCTACTATAAAAGAAATTCCTCTTGACGTGTTTTTTTGAAACGGAGGCAAAAGCTTTGCTTCATCTCATTCATAAAGAAGGAACTACTAACAAAGTTCGACGAGATCCATTACACCTCCACAAATGGAAGCGAAAAGCCTAGTCTCGCAGTATCAAATAACTCAAATGTTCTGCCCCTCGCAGAACTGGCCACTAATAAACAGGCTGCTAGTGTGCGTGAGAGGAGCGGCTGAGTAGGCCAGCCACGTGAGAGGAGCGGCTGAATAGAGCACCGAGAGTACCCACTAGGCCACTACGGAGGTGTACTTCCCAGCATTGATAGTACAACGATGGTTCTAGAGAACAAGTAGTACCTCCACTTCCAACCGTAGCTCCTTGGCCCCGAGATTCAAGAGTTCAAAACTGGTGCACTATACTAGACTAGACTAGAAGTACAAGACATCGCACTACTAGTTGAGAAAAGTAGTACTAGTACTGCTATAGTACGAGTACGCATTCTCCGTCACATAATGTAAGACGCTTTTGACACTAGTTGGCGGTACAAAAATGGCAAAACATACCCAAAATTTCTTAATCCATGCCAAAACTACTACCTAGTGCCAAAATTTCTTACTAGTGCTATTATTTACAATATAATGCAATCCCATAACGCTCCATAATGCTAGTACTTAGTAGTAAATAATAGCCTCACCCCTTCACCGAGGAACGATATATAGTTGAAGGGACGAGGCCCCGCGGTTACTACGCCTTATCTCCTCCTCCAGCCAGCCTCCCCTCAAGAGAAGGTAGTTCGTTGCTTCCCCATGGATTCGCCAGCGGTTCTCCTCCTCGTCGGGATGGGAGACCTTGGACGACGATCCTATGGGAGAATCGCACGCCCGACGTCCTCCTCCCCAAGAAGACTCGGTGCTTCCTGCACCAACTTTTTCAAGATGCTGCTTAAACAGGCTTGGGAAAAGGCCATGCTTGTTGGTCTTCCATGCATCCTCGAGGAGAAGGTTCTTCTATGGGACAATCCTTCAACAGTCCACCGCCTCCCCTAGCCATGGTTGCACGCTGACTCCGCTTAGAGTTGCCGACGCTGAGAGGTAGTCGGATTTTTTCCGATGAGCAGGCCAAGAATGGAGTTTGATCATGTAGTACTTAGTTATTCCATTTCCATCCCGTAATTTCTCCGCTGCCCACCGCCTTATATATAGGTTCAGGTCGGTGCCAACAAAGATTGGCTTGCATACCTCCGCCGGATACCACCATCATTTTGCACAACATCCATAAAGAAGGCGGCTGCTCCGTAGACCCTTCTCCACCATTGGGATCGGCCTTCCGGACTGGCTGGGCATGAATATGTATGATGATGCCTACATGAGATTGAAGAAGATAGCAATTGCAGACCTGCCGACAAAGTGACGCGGCTACGACGATTACTATCTCATCGCGGTGTTTGACATAAGGATTGCCATCAATGCAAGAGGCAGTAACGGCAGAGGCTGGCGCATGTTGGCGGCAGCAGATTTGTACCCCTACATGTTCGAAGACGCCAGGCGCCATCTAGGCCAGATTTTCACGGTGACAAGCAGGGACTTGTTTCATCTGGTTGCCATCCCACGGTACGGGAGATTACAAACGGAATGCACAAACCATCATTTGCATCCCTAACGGTACTCCATTATTTTGCAGGACCACCATCCCCGATCAAAATAAGACCGCCGATCCTCGATGTGATTTGCATCCGCGATTCGGTCTAACTCGAACCTTGTAGCTGACTTTGCATATTGGGATCAACTATCTTAGCAGTCGTTACCCATGGTACCACCGATGTGCAACATGGTCACACAATCTACCACGATCGGACCGCCACCATCTACCTGTGTATTCCATTTTTAACCCTCTCGCCTTCTCTTTCATTGTTGTACTAGTAGTATACTTAGTAGTACTAGTAGGAGTACTTTTTACCTTGAGGACGCAGATAGCTAGCTAGGCCCTTGAAGACTTGAACCCACTAGCTACCACCATTTTTGTTTTTCCATGTCTTACTATCTCATCCATGTAGCCAAGAGTGGCTATATATAATAAGCCGGTTATTTTACTTCCTCTATATCGAGTAGTACTATTTGCTGCATAAGACATCGACCGCCATATTTGAGCACAACATTATTATGCATGGACCTTGACTATGTACGCCACCATGTGTCCAGATCTGGATGTCATGGTACCGTATGAAAGCGCCGAGTTCGACTTTCGTGATGCTACGTGGGTGCCGAGGAACACTCTTGAGAGTACTCGCTTTCATCGGGGACAGCTACCCCATTGTGAAGCGGATGCCACCTTCCGTGCACGCATACGTAAGGCCCGCCGCTCATGAAGCATGGTTGTGTCTTCAGCGCGCACCGCGGATGAACGACATGCTAGGACACGCTATCCCTGATTTATGCCGCTTCAGCTTGGATGAGTCTCCATCATGTGGAACCGACTAGAAAGTTGCGATAATGATTCCTGCTGCTCACCGCTATGGATCATGCCATCCATGAAGAACACCTTGGATGGAACCTGGAGGAGGACATGTAGCCCATCTATAACGTAAGTGGAGTACGGTAATTGTGAACGGTAGTGCTGTGAATATATGTAGACTAGTCGTGCACAAATTTATCACATGAATTGGAGATGAACTTGTGTGGCATACTGGCATTTGTCCTTTAGAATTTATTACTAGTAAATGTGTTATGTGTACGCAGCAACTTGTGTGGTTGTTGCACGGCTCCAACACGCCTTTGAGAAAAAAGGTGGCACAACTTTGGATATACGTGACATGGTGGCATCATACAAGAGCATCGCTCGCTATAGTTGTAGTACACCTTACTAGGATGACAACTCCTATAAAACCTTGCGCCGGCTCTTTGCTCTTCGGGAGGTTCAACAGTTCGTACTCATGTGAACCTTGCACTTGGCTCTTCACCTCTTCGGAAGGTCCAACAATGATGATACTACAGTACAATATGCTTCTGGCAATCTGACACCGATTGAACTACTACACGTCCACCGCGAGGGCAAGGGCGAGGGAGAGGGAGAGGGAGAGGGCGATGTAGTCAAAACCCTCTCCTCGTCCTGTGAACCACCGCGTGTGTGGGCGAGGGAGAGGCGTAGTAAGAAAGCTTCTCCTCGTTCGTCGAGTTGACAGGACACATCAAAGCAGTACTAGTACTAGTAGTAGTCCATATCAAGGCCCTTTCCGATTAATATGGCTTAATTTGAAACGAGAAAATACACCGGTGTCGGGAAGCTGATCTGACCTTACTTTAACACCTATGGGACAGCGGACCGAGCCCTTTCAGTTTGGTGGGGGCGGAGGTCACACGAAGAGCAGATTGAGGCGGCTAACACGAAAGTTTACCCAGCTTCGAGCTCTCCGGAGAGATAATACTCCTACTGCTGCTTGTCTGATTGTATTGTGTTCTTGCTAGGGAGCGCTGAAAGCTACAAGACCTAGCGTGAGTGTTCTCTGGTTTCGAATGACCCGACCCCCGAGCGTGAGAGTGTTCGAACCCCCCTCTACGTTGCGCATGGGCCTCCTTTTATATGCTCAAGGGGTCACCGAGTGGCAACGAGACAAGGGAAAAAGGGAAATGAGTTGCGGTTGGTACAGCTACTTGTACAGTGTAACATACCTAACCCGACGGCAGGGACAAAGGCATTAAATTCGCCTAAGTCGACTAAACAAAGGCGTAAAGGGACCGTCAGGGACGCCACCGCCGCCACGATGGCAATCTTGTCAAGACCGCTATACATCACAGGCCCACTGGCCGCAAGACAGCTCTTCTCGCCATGTGCGCTCGAAAGGTCCCATGGCGACATCGCTGGTGGATGTGCTGGAGCGGAGGAAAAGAGGAAGCTCGCTGCGGCAAGCGCCTTTGCCGCGTAGTTTGCCTTTGTTGCGCCCGGAAGCTTGTCGCCACTGGCCTTCCCGGCAAGCCCTCTTGCCGGGCCTTGACTCCTAGGTGCCTTGAGTGGCCTTCCCGGTAGGCTCCTCTTGCCGGGCCTTGTCTCCTTGGCTTAAATATTTGTTCTTGAATGGCTCCAAAGGAACCACTTGAGGACCTTGGCGGTCACCGGCAAGCCTTGCCGCTGGGTGTTGCGATCGCCGCGCACGAAGTTCGGGATACTAGGGTACCCCTACCTAGTACACCGACAGAGCCTCTGGGCTCGGGCCACACACGGTGCCGAGCGTTGTTGGGCCAGCCCAAAACAGCTGCACGGCACGCGGCGGCCTTGGTTACGCCAGAACTCACTCCGTCCCACCACGCCCACGAACGACACGCATCGATTACGGCGCCGTGGGAGAGATCATGGGGGTTTTTTATTCGAAAAGCGGAACGTCCGCCTCCCTCTTTATAAGCAGAGAAAGCAGGGGCAGCCCGCCCACCCGCCAGCTTGCTGTCCAATTCGAAAAATCACCGCTGCTCCCCTTCTTCCCAAGTCCGAAGAGAGCAGCGCCCGCCCCATCGCCACCAGATTTCCAACGCCGGTCTCCCCACCGCCCGCTATGGCTCCAAAGCCGACAAGGGAAGGGCGTGAAGTCGGCCGAGGCGCAGCGGCTCAAGGTGCCGCGAAGGAGCGGGCCATCTTCCTTCCCCAGCTCCCAGAAGGGAGCCGAGGGAGAACTACTACCTCTTCTCGTCGACGGAGACGCTGAAGATCCGCTAGACGAAGGTACTCCCAGCCGCTGCTTCGAGCTAGCCCCAACTGGGTACCCTTTCTTCAGACCGTTTTTCATTGTGGGCTCTGCCCGCCTTCTCTGAATTTTTCTATGATATCATGAACACCTACGGGTTCCGCCTCCTTGACTTCACCCCCAATGTTGTCTCGACTATGGCAGTTTTCGCACACCCCCAAAAAACTTTGTCGGAGTCCATCCCAACGTAGCCCTTTTCCGCCATTTCTTTATGCCTCGAGTTGAGAGAGGAGAGCCTCTTGCCGAGGAATCGCTTGGATCTCAAGGATCGCAAGAAGGAACTTATTTGGAAGGAGAGCTCGCAGCAAGTGGGAGGAATGGAGGGCAGATTGGTGTTGGATTGTAGAGGAGAACCCAGAGTCTTTACCGCCCAGCGCCAAACCCCAATAGTGCGCAACAACGATTGGAGCAACTTGGCGCCTAAGATGCTAGATCAAGATTGTTGTCACCGGATCCGCGCCTCAGCTTGCCGGATCATCAGGCGCTGCCACAGCAGATTTCCTTCGCCACCAGACGCTTCTTGCGGTGGAGAGGAGGAGACCTGCTTGGAAGTTCCGTATCGTGGCGGATATCATGAGGCTGCGCCTGGCCTCAACTTCAATTTCACCGCCTTGGAGTTGGATGCGATGCCCTCGAGCTGTTCAAGCACGACTCGATCATCCCGAATGGTTCAGGTTGCCGAGGGAGTCGTCCATTGTGCAACAATTCTCGCCGACCGCATCCGCGTAATGATGCCGCCAGCGACTCGCATGGAATTGTTCCAACCTGGCAAGAGCCTGCAGATGACGCTGTGGCGGGTATTCTTCGACAGCTTGAAGAAGTGCCGATCCGCCCCGATGAGCGTAAGGGCCTCACCACACACCATCGATGACGAGATGCAGCGCATCGCCACCAGGTTGGAAGAGGCAGCAGCAGCTGCTGCCGCGGGCGAGTTTGGATTCACCGTGGAGGAGGCAGAGGCAGCAGAGGCGGCAAGCCTTGTCGAGTGAAGGGAGTTTGCCAGCGAGGAGGAGCTTGCTGAACCTCAAACCGAGTCGAGCGAACCTGCCGAGGGCGCCTCCTCCCCACCATCTAGCAGCTTGCCGCGAGCGGAGCCCCCAGCTCCACCAAGAAGGCGTCTCCGTAAGGCTGGAGATTTAAACGGGCGGCAGACGGGCTAACAGTTGTCAAGCAGCTACATGACGCGCTTCCACCGCTGCAAGCACTGCGGACGCTGGAGCACCTCACGCCGCTGCAGCAATCGGAGAGGGGCCCTCCTAGGCCACCGCTGCTACTCCCGCCAAGCGGTCAAGGGAACCCACTCCTCCGCCTCGCCGCACCGGAGGCGAGCCAGAATTTGATCTCTCCGCGCCAGCTCCGGCGAGGAAGAAGAAGAGTAAGACTCGTGTTGTACTTGTAGTTCTTCAATTTTGTTGCTTTGTCTTGTATCTGATTTGCTTTACTCTCAACTCTTTTCCTTCAAGACGCTAGCCCGTAGAGCGTCGAAGAGAGCCAAGGTCCCGTGGTTGTCATCGAGGACGATCCCACCGAGGCAGCAGGAGGCGCGGCCCGAGACCACCTTGCCGGACGCTGCAGTTCTTCCACAAAGCAGCCCTCAGCAAGCAGCCCCCCAGCCAGAAGTATATGGTTTACTTTTTGCTGTTGAGCGACATGGGTTCTCTTCTTCTTGACTGATATCCGACTGTTGGTTTGTGTAGGAGCAGAGCAGCTCACCAAGAGTGCCCTAAGCCGCCCCCGACGTGCCATCTCGCCGATTACACCGCCAAGGGAGGATCCTCCGCAAGGGAGCTGCTTCCCAAGGGAGGCTTCTCCGACAAGGCAGTTCTCCGCAAGGGATAGCGCCAATGACCTCCGGTGGTTGAGACCGCGCTGCAGATCCCATCGCAGTAATCCTCTTGCCCGAAAACTTCCCTTGGGTTCTTCTTCTTCTGATTTTCTTTTGAACATTTGCTTGACTGTTCTTCTTTTTCGATCATCGATCCATCTCGCCACAGAGCCAATGGAGACCGAGGTCGCCGCGAGGAGGACGCACGGCAACACCGACGACGCCGGCCACATCGAGGAAGAAGCCGGCGCCGACGAGCCCGGCCGGGCGAGGAGGTCGCCACATGCCGCCGCAGAAGCCGGGCGAGGGGTTCGGCGATCGCGCCGACGGCCCCGAGGTCGCAGGAGCGCCAGCGCTACACCGACCGCCGATCCTCCCGCCACTGCCGCAGCGCCAGTTCAAGAGCACCAGCCCGCACTACTTGAAGGCCGGGCGATGGCGCTTCATCAAGCTTCCTCGGCGCCGAGCCTGTGGCGCCGGTCAAGGAGAGACTTTGACGAAGAGCTGCTCGCTTCCGCTGGCTGACGCTGGTCGACGCGCCAAGCAGCAGCAGCGGCGATTCTGAGGAGGAGCAGTTGTCGTGGAAGCTTCGCCTACTTCATGCCCGACAAGCCAAGCGGGAATCCCAGAAGCGCTTGTCTCAAGGCAGGAGCAGACATTGAGAAGCACGCTGGAGGAGCCCGGCCTCCATCGTGAAGCTCTCCGTCTTTGGCAGAGGAGCGGAGCAAATCGTTGAGGCGCTGCAGCCTTCATCCTCGAGAAGGCTGAGGTTGAAGAGCAACAGCGGCTTGCCGCCGAGAGGCTGCTCCACGCAAGAAGGCGAGCTGGTGCAGCGGAAGATCAATCTTGACAGCCATGAGGAGGAGCCACAAGGCGAGCAAACATTTGGCGGAGCCTCAAGGAAGCAAAGGACGCCACAAGAGCTGCCGAGGCCGCCAAGAAGGAGTTGGAGACAAAAGTGACGCAGCTGGAGGCTGAATCAAGGAGAGCGGCGAGAAGCTTGCCGCACTCAAGCATGAGCGTGAGAAGGACGCCACTCTTGGCGAGCTGCAGGCTGCCTCGCCGAGAGGAGCAAGGAGCTCAGCCGCCAAGGACTCCAAGGCAGATCTTGAGTGAAGCCGACCACCTTGACTCGAGACACTGGAGGGCGCCAGGAGCGGGAGGTGGCCTTGTTGGAGAAGATCAAGGCCGACGAGGCGCTGGGCAAGTGCAAGCCGCCTGTAACACCTTCAGAGGAAATGTGGAGCACTGGACCGAGGGTCTGTGGAATGTTGCCGCCGCCATCGATGTGGAGCGGCAGAGCCGGGATGGTGGATCTTGGATATTCCTCCGACGAGCACCTCCAACCCAGCGCCAAGCTCAGCTTGTTCTTCAAAGGCGCAGGACGGCTCTCCAACGACTCTGGGAAGAGATCCCAGCAGCTGGTCGACGAGTCGCGCTGATCTGTAAGGGAGCTCTTCGTAAGGTGCCGATGAAGGTGGCCTTCCGCAATCCAGCCTTAGCTTCACCAACGCCCTCAAGTCCTTGCCACCGGATGCTGATGTGGAGGCGCCAAGACCTTTGTCGCACTCCATTGTGGACAGGGTGAGTGGATCAAGAGGGTTGATGGCGCATCGCAGAGATTAGGCCACCCATTTTATCTTTTCCTTGTCGCTGCTGGTCATGTTATGAAAACAATCTATTAGAGCTGCATAAGCTATCTTGTAATATAACTCTATTTTGGGTAGTAATCTGCTATGTTATTTCCTTTACTTGATTCCTTCCTTTGTATGTTTTTGCCTCACGCTTTTAGGGGAACTTGTCGGCGCAGGCACCTTTGTCATGAAAGCGCTGAAAAGCGGAACGTCAAGAGCTCGTCGGGCGGTGCCGCTCCGACAAGCAACCTTGTCGCAACTAGTTGCAGCTCACTTAAGTTGTTGAGCGGACTCAAACAAAGTAAGGGCGAACTAGCTATGAGTTGGTTCCTCCGCACACAGGTTTTCCATACAAAGCACGGTCGCTCGAGGAAGATAACTTAAAATTTTAAAACTGATTGCTCAAACTTTGGCAACTTAGCTTTTCTCGTTTTGCTTCCCGTAAGGCAAAACTTCCTTGAACGACGCCTGGTCCACACCATTATCTTCTCCTTCCCCGCAAACTTGTGTGCGAGGGAGCCTTCCTTTCTTTGAGAAAGAGAAAGAAGAGAAAATAAAGATATGGAGCCTTGTGCTCGTTATTGCTTACCGAATAGGTGCTGCACAAAGTGTCGATAATGCATGCAAAAATAAAGTAGAAAGCATGAATTGACAAGATGTGCGGAGCACATGAGCTTTACTTATGCACGGTCTCAGCCTCGCTTTGTAGAAAGGATTACATGCAACATCGGCAAGACTTGTATAAAGGTGGTTGCCGGAACAGGTTCCGCAACCGCGCTTCTACGGGTAAAACTTACGAAGATGCTCGATGTTCCAGAGTTGCTCACCGAATGCCATCTTCGGTCTCAAGGCGACAACGCCAGCCTAGTGACTCGCTTCACCCGATAAGGGCCTTCCCACTTCGACGCCAACTTGTTGGAATTCTTGGCGGACTGAACGCTACCAAGAACAAGGTCGCCTTTCCTCGAGACTTCCGCACTAACTATGCGGTTATGGTAGCGCGCAAAGCTTGCTGATATCGAGCAGCTCGAACAGCAGTTCAAGACGGTCCTCCTCGAGGAGCAAAGGCGTCATCTTGTCAAAATTGCTCTTGCTCAAGCTCATCATAAGCGAGCACTGAAGTCGACTCAGATACGAAGTTCCGTGGGGAGAACTGCCTCTGCCCATAGACTAGAGCGAAGGTGTCTCGCCGCTGGTTCGACGGCGCCAGCCCGATCGACCAAAGAACCACCGCAGCTCCTCAATCCAGCTTTCTACCACACTTGTGCAGCCTCGTCGAAGTCCTCGTCTTTGAGCCCACGCAGCACTTCAGATTTGCCCTCTCCGCTGACCATTGCTTCTCGGATGAGCAATGTAAGCGGCAGACCTTGGCGCCAAGATCTTGGACGATCGCATGAAGGTGCGACTCGGAATTGCGTGCCGTTGTCGGTGATGATCCCGTTAGGGATCTCAAACGGCAAACAATCGACCAAGAACTTGATCGCCGATCGTGCTGTCACCTTCCTCATCGCTTCCACTTCCGCCACTTTGTGAACTTGTCGATTGCAACATAAGTACTCAAAGCCCCGACAAATCGGAGAAAGGGGCCGAGGATGTCGAGCCCCTGCATCAAAATGGCCGTGATAAAGGGATCGCCCGAGAGCTTGCTGGTTGGTGTATCTCGCTTGAATGGAACCGCACGCTCACACTTGGTTACTTGTGCGCTTGCATCCTGGAGGGCTATCGACCAAAAGAAACCTTGCCGGAATGCTTTGCCGGCAAGTGTTTTTGCGCCAATGTGGTGACCACATATGCCTCCATGTATCTCTCGCCAACAGCCTCCGTCCATCTTCCCGTGAATACACTTCAATTTCACACCGCTGAGTCTTCTTCTCGCATAATGTGCTGTCAACAAACTGGTACATACTTGACCGCCGGGCTACTCTTTCCGCTTCTTCTTGCTCTTCGGAAGTTCTCCGTTCGAGGAAATGGACGATCTGTCAGTGGTTCATGCCGGAGCCGTGGCTCGACAACAAGGACTAAAGGCATATTCGCTGCTGCGGAACATCCGCTTTCACGGCAGAACTCGTGGCTCAGCCGAGTTGATCTTCGCAAGCTTGCCGGAGCAAAACTTGTCGGGAGCGCCTCGCTTCAACGAACAAACCTTAGGGCTTGCTCGGAGCAGATCGCTCCTCAAAGACTCATGGTGTTGATCTGGGGACCTTCTGGCGCGGCTTCGAAGCTCGCCGAAAATAGTCACCGTAAATCAACTTCCTCTTCTTGTTCTGTCCAGCTTGATGGTGTTACGGCCGGCTGAGTCAGCTTGAGCACAAAATCCTGGTTCCATGTGTAACTTGAGGCGGCGCGACTTTGACAAGCCATCGCAATATCGCTTCGAGCTCTTGAACATGTTCCATCCGAGGCCACCAAAGTGCTCTTCTAGCTTTCTCACTTCATCAACGTAAGCTTCCATCAACGGACTCGATAATCTTTGTTCACTTGGCGGACGACAAGTCGTGAGTCACCCCGATAATGAGCTTCTTGATCCCAAGGTCTACCGTGATCTCGAGACCGCAAGCAAACCTTCATACTCGCAGTATTGTTTGTTGCTTGCTCCTTGGGAAAGTGCATCCGGACTATGTACTTGAGATGCTCTCCGATGGGTGCGATAAGCAGCACGCCAAAGACCGGGCGCCTTTGTAGTGAGAAGGCACCATCAAAGTACATCAGCCACTCTTTTGCTCGCTTCCTTGACGGGATGCTCGCTTCTGAATTTCTTCATCCCTGTTGGCGCCCATTCTGCTATGAACTCCGCCAACGCCTCGCTTTGATAGTTGAGGTGCTCTCAAACTTGAGGCCAAAGCTTGACAGTTCCAAAGGCCCACTGACAATCCTGCCTGTTGCCTCTGGATTTTGCAAGATCCTCTTCAGCGGAAAGCGAGTGACGACTGTGATCTCATGTGCTTGAAAGTAATGGCTTAGCTTTCGAGGCCATGAGAAGGCCGAAAAGCAATTTCTGCACACCGTGAGTACCTTGACCTAGCCCCTCGCAGAAGGGAACCGACAAAGTAAACTTGGCGCTGCACCATCCTTTTCATGATCCTCTCACACGCTTGCAGATCCATCTTTGTCGGGACCAGAGCTTGCCGGTGAAGTGCCTTGCTTGTCGCTGGATGCCTCCGCCGGTTGCTAGCTCATCATCCGCCTCCCTCTCCGCCACTAACGCAGCACTAACCACTTGATTGGTTGCCGCTATATATAGCAGCAACTTCTCTGTGGCCTAGGTGCACAAGTATTGGAGTGGAGGATAGGTATCTTTTAAGTCTCTGCAGCGCAGCCTCCGCTCGAGTCCATTTCATTGACCTGCCTTTTTCAAAATTTTGAAAATGGCAGGCGCTGCCAGCAGACTCTAGAGATAAACTCGCCGAGAGCAGCTACGCAACCGCAAGCCTTCAGACATCCTTGACGCGCTTTGGTGCTTCAATCTGCTCAATGGCCTTGATCTTGTCGGGATTGGCTTCAATTCTCGCTGAGACATGAAGAACCCGAGAAGCTTGCCGAGGGGACTCCAAACACACACTTCTCGGGTTGAGCTTGAGGTTGATCTTGCGCAGATTTGCAAAGGTTTCATCTAAATCTTGAATCGAGTTGTTTTGTCCTTTTGACCACTATGTCATCCATGTAGGCTTCCACATTTCTGTGTATTTATGCTCAAAAGCGTGATGGACTACTCTTGCAAATGTTGAACCAGCATTCTTTAAACCGAAAGGCATCCGTGACAAAACAGATATGCCACATGGGGTGATGAATGCGTCTTCTCCTCATCCTCTTCTCGCCATGAAGATCTGATGATATCTCGAGTATGCATCAAGAAATGAAAGCAAATCACATCCGCCGTGGAGTCAATAATCTGGTCGATACATGGCAAGGGAAATGGGTCTTTGGGACAAGCTTTATTAACATCGGTAAAGTCGATACAAAGCCTCCATTTCCGCTTGCTTTTACGCGACGACTACAGGATTGGCCAACCACGAGGATGGAGCACCCTCCGACAAGGCCTGCTGCTTCCAATTTCTTGATCTTCTCGCGATGAACTCTTGGCGCCCACCGCCGCTTCCTGACTTTCGCTTGACGGGCCGCGAGGTGAGGACAGATGGCAAGATGGTGCTCAATTACTTTCCGGGAACACCGGGATGTCGACGGTTGCCATGCAAACACGCCGACGTTTCGCCGCAGGAAAGCAACGAGCCGCCGCTTTCCTATTTAGGGTCGAGAGGGCACCGATGGTGAAGGTACCACCAAGGCCGCCCTCCTTGGCGGACACCTTCTTGGTCTCGTGGAGCTGCCATCGCTTTCTTGTACTTGCCGGTGGAGCTCGATGGTGCCCCTCGATGGTAGCGCAGCACCAAGAGGTGCGCTGCCGGAGTGGGCATCAAACTCTTGCCGGACTTGGTCTTCTTCTTCCCCGGAGCTTCAGCAGCAAGTGACTTGCTATCTGCTGCAGCTTGCCGCTTCCCCGAGATCTTGTCGGCGCAGATAAGAGCATCCTTCTTGTCACCAGGACGAGATGACACTTATCGGGCCCGCATCTTTAGCATGTTGTATGCATAATGAGAGGCTGCCATGAACTTGGCGAGTGCAGATTTGCCAAGTATTCCATTGTAAGGCAATGGAAAATCAGCAACGCCAAAGTGACCTCTCGCTCCCTGAAGTTCAACTCACGCCAAACGACACCGATAACGTGATCTTTCCTTCGCTTTGCTCCTTCCGGATTGATTCTTGAATGTGCCGCCTCTTCGAGCTCGCCATCGGGATCCGAAGCTTCGAGCACCGCGGAGGAGATCAGATTCAAGCCGACCTGGCCGCCTAGCATCTTAGTGACCTTGAGGTTGCGGATGGTTGGTGAAACCAACATCGGCAAGCACCCGACCGTAGTGACGCGATCAGGGTGGTCCTCAATATCAAAGATGATAGGCGGTTGGACCATTTTAGGGCTTGCGCGACTCGACAGATGGTTCTCGCCGCATTGATTTCCCGCATCCACCGCTTGAGTTGGCAAGTGGTGAAGTATGCAGAAGCACCACCGCCAACGCACTAGACCTCTATGGCTTTCTCGAACTCCTGCTCGCCGGTCTCACATCTTCCATGTCTTCATCGCGCCGATCTTCATCCTTGTCGCGCCGCTGGGAGGTCTGTCTCCTTGCCGCTGCTGGCCTTGCCAAGCGCCCTCCCTGCCGTATGCTTTTTGCTAGCTCCTCCAAAGACCTTCCTGGCCTTCTCCTTGTCGCGCGCGCTTCTTCTCGCTTTGTTGCTCAACAAGCTGCTCGACCTTCTTGCAGCTTTGGAGGTCATGGCCCTTGGTGCGTGGATCTTGCATATCGTTGTTGGAGCTGTTCGCTTGTCGGCGATCGCCACATGTACCGGGCAGTTGGTGCTCAAGGCAACCTCCTTGCCGGAGCTACCAACTTTGGCTTTCTTGGCGCCACCTCCATTGCCGGATCGCTCGATGCCTAGCACATCTCCGCTTTTCTTCTTTCTCGTTTTCGCGCCGCTTTTCTTTGCCGGGCAGCCTCCTCACTATCGATCCTACTTCGCTTCTACATTCTCTCCGGGAGTCTCCTCCTTCCTCGCCAGTGCACACTTGTCGGCCAGGCATATAGCTCATCGACGCCTCGATCTTGCACATCGCCATCTCCTCCCGCATCCCGCGTTTTCGCATGTTCGATGGAATGCGCTGATCACCGCGCAGGTGGACATCGGGATGTTGTGCTGTGACGCGGCTGAATCTCCGAATGTACTTGCTAGGGGGCTCTCCTTCCTTCGGGCGAGCAGATGAAGATCGCCTTCTGGCTATGAGGCTTGTGGTCACCGAAAGGCGCCGACAAACCGATGGCATAGATCCGCCCAAGAAGATATGGAGTTGTCCGCAAGTGCATGAGCCAAGATCTCGACATTGGGCTTGAGTACCGCCGGAAGTAGTTGGCCAGATCTTGTCGCCTCGCCCCGCAGCTTGCACCGCAATGGTGTAGGTGCCGAGGAACTCGACGGATGCGCCTTGCCATCGCATTTCTCTCGCACGCCTGCTTGAAATTCTTTCTTGCCGGGCCATCGACTTGCCGCAGCTCACGAAAGTGAACGCAGGGCAACCTATCACAGACGGCAAGTCGCCGCGTTCTTCGGGCGCATGCATATCGACAGAGGGCCCAGCGCTGGGTCGGATTCACGCCGCATCTATTCGGCGCCGGCGCGAAGTTCGAGCGCCTTCTTGCTATCGTCAGGAAGAACTTGGCGCCGATCGCGACGAGCTCGTGGATCTGATGACGCAGTGGAGTCGCCGCCGAGGTGGATCCGCGAGTCGGCGATCTTGGCTTTTCGGGTGGAGAGTGCATGGTGGTTGCACCCCACAGTCTCTGCCGCCACCGCTCGTGCTTGGTGTCTTGCCGCGCAGCGGCGTAGTCGGTTGCCGCTGAGTGTCGCCATTGGCAAAGCCGATGAGACTTTGATGGTGGCCTCCATTCATCGACCTTTGTCGGCTGTTGAGGGTAATATAGGAGCGTTGAGCTCGCCAAAGCTTCGCTTGGAGTGGTGGGTGGCAAAGATAACGACGCGAGGAGCAGGATATGCTCGACTTCTAACTATGTTAGAAGGAGCAGATCCCGCCCAGCGACCATGCCTCGCCGTGCAGCCGTGTCGGCGCGAGCATGCTGGTCTTGAGGACCCCGAGACCCACCAGCTCGATCTTGATCCAACGAAGCGATGGTACTATGAATACCATGACGCTGCGGTCCCAAGGCTCTCGAGATGGACGCTGTGCATGTACGACGCCGAGGTCTGCGAGCAGTTGTCCTTGACTTGGCAGCATCATGAGCCCCTCGCCGACGCCTGCTTCTTCCGCTGGTGTTCACCCCACCACCCATTTGCTCCGTGGTGGTGGGATCGACGACGACGGTGCTCACGCCGCCAAGCCTTCTTCTTCGTGGCATGTCGATTAAGATGATGAAGATGTTGCTCGTGAACGCCGAATCAGGTTCACACAGCCTCGACGCCTCACCGGGCGCGCCAAAGATGTCGGAAGCTGATCCGACCCACTAACACCTATGGGACCAGCGGACCGAGCCCCTTTCGTTCGGTGGGGGCGGAGGTCGACGAAGAGCGTGATCGAGGCGGTTAACACGAGCAGTTTACCCAGCTTCGAGCTCTCCCGAGAGATAATACCCTACCGCTGCTTGTCCGATTGTATTGTGTTCTTGCTAGGAGCGCTGAAAGCTACAAGACCTAGCGTGAGTGTTCTCATGTTTCAATGACCCACCCCCGAGCGTGAGAGTGTTCGAACCCCCCACGCTATGCATGGGCCTCCTTTATATGCTCAAGGGTCACCGACAGTGGCAACGAGACAAGGGCAAAAGGGAAAATGAGTTGCGTTGGTACAGCTACTTGTACAAAGGTAACATACCTAACCCTCGACGGCAGGGACAAAGGCATTAAATGCCCGCTCTAAGTCGACTAAACAAAGGCAGAAGGGGCCGCTGTGACGCCACCGCCGCCATGATGGCAATCTTGTCAAGACTGCTGCCACACTGGCTTCCGCCGGCAAGACAGTTTCGCCACGCACGCTACCGAAAGGTCCCATGGCTACATCGCTGGTGGATGCCGGAGCGGAGGAAAGAGGAGTTCATTGCGGCAAGCGCTTTGCCGCATGAAGTTGCCTTGTTGCACCCGGAAGCTTGTCG
>JAHIAM010000083.1:0-93778 GCA_021605205.1 Aegilops longissima | reverse complement strand
TTCTTTAACCGGCTTGGTAGAAGCGTGGTCCGCCCGATGAGCAGAAGAGCCTCACCGCGACACCACCGATGATGAGATCACGACGCCATACCAGGTGGAAGAAGCGGCAGCGGCGCTGCCGCATGAGTCAGTTCACCGTGGAGGCGAGAGCAGCGAGTGGCAAGCCTTGTCGGCGAGAGGAGCTTGCCGGCGAGGAAGAGCTTAATCGAACTGAAAGCTGGTCGGCGAGCCCGCCGAGGTAGCGGCGACTTCGTTGAATCGCTCCTCCTCCTCCCCACCTTCAGCCAGCTCGCCGCAAGCGGAGCCCCAGCCCCACCAAGAAGGCGTCTCCGCAAGGCGGGGGCGTGGCGGGGTGGCAGGGAGTCAACAGCCGCCGTGCTGCGCGACACGCTCTACCCCGGCACGCACTGTTGCCGCGGGAGAGCCTCACGCCTTCGCGGCAGCTGGGCGGGTCTTCCGGTCTACGCTTCTGCTCCGCCAAGCGGCAAAGGAACCTACTCCTCCGCCTTGTCGTGCGAAGGTGGGCGGACTTGACCTCTCCGCGCTCAGCTCCGGCGAAGAAGAGGAAGAGTAAGATTCTTTCTTGTACTTGTAGTTCTTCAATTCTTGCTATTTTGTCTTGTATCTGATTTGCTTTACTCGAACCCATTCCTTTTCGGGACTCTAGCCGGAGAGCGAAGAGAGCCAAGGTCGGTGATTGTCATCGAGGGCGAACCCACCATGACGGCGGGGTGTGTCAAGACCACCTTGCCGGACCGGCAACTATTCTAAAAGCAGCCCCAGCGCAGCCCCCAGCGTAAGTGTATGGTTTACTTCCTTCTGTCTGGCGCACATGGGTGCTCTTTCATTGCTGATATCTAACTGTTGGTTTGCGTAGGAGCAGAGCAGTCTCACCAGGAGTGCTCGGAAGCTGCTCCCGACATGCCATCTGCTTCGACTACACCGCCAAGGGAGGATTCCTCGGCAAGGGAGAATTCTCCGGCAAGGGAGAAGTCTCCGGCAAGGGACAGCACCAGCGATCCCCCGGTGGCGGAAACCACGACTGTAGATCCTAGTACAGGTAATCCTCTTGCTTGAAAACTTCCCTTGGGTTCTTCTTCTTCTGATTTTCTTTTTGGATATTTGCTTGACTTTTCTTCCTTTTCCAGTCGTCGAGATCCATCGCCCGCAGGCCGATGGAAACCGAGGTCGCCGGCAAGGAGAGCACGCGGCGATACCGGCGACGCCGCTGTCACCGAAGAAGAAGCCGGCGTGATGATCCCGCCTTGCGGAGAGGCCGACAAGCTGCGCTGCAGGCTGGCGAGGGTCCGCGACGATCGCCTTGGCCCGAGGCCCAGGAGGCGCCAGCGCTGCGCCGACCGCCGATCCTCCGCCGCTGCAGCGTGCCCGACTCAAGAGCCCCAGCCAGGCGCCTATTTGAAGGCGGCGATGGCGTCTTCATCAAGCTCCCAGGCGTCGAGCTCAGGCGCCGACGGCGGAGGGAAATCTTTAATGAAGAGTTGCTTTCGCCTCTGGGCTGGCGCTGGTCGGCCCGAGCAGCAGCAGCGGCGAGCCGGAGGAGAGCAGCTGCTGCGGAAGCTGTTGTCGCTCTACCTGCGCCGACAGGCCAAGCTGGTATCCCGAGAAGCGCTTGTCGCGAAGGCGGGAGTGGACATCGAGAAGCGCGCGGAAGAGCTCCGGGCCTCAACCAGGAAACTCTCCGGTCCCTGGCAAAGGAGCGGGAGCAACTCGCCGAGGAGCGTAAAGCCTTCCTCCTCGAGAAGGCTGAAGTTGAAGAGCAACAGCGGCTTGCTGCCGAGAAGCTGTCTGCGCAGGAAAGCGAGTTGGTGCAGCGGAAGGTCAATCTTGACAGCCACGAGGAGGAACTTGCCACGCGCGAGCAAACATTCGGCGGGGCTCTCAAGGAAGCAGAGGATGCTGCCGCAGCTGCCGAGGCCGCCAAGAAGGAGCTGGAGGTGAAGGTGGCACAGCTGGAGGCCGATCTCAAGGTGAGCGGCGAGAGCTTGCTACGCTCAAGCGTGGCGAGAAGGGCGCCTACACCCTTGGCGAGCTGCAGAGGTCGTCACGCCGAGAGGAGCAAGGAGCTTAAGCGCCGCCAAGGACTCAACGCAGATCTTGAGTTGAAGCTGACTACTTTGACCAAGGCGCCGGGCGGCGCCAGGGAGCGGGAGGTGGCCTTGGAGGAGAAGATCAAGGCCGACGAGGCGCTGTCGGCGAGTCTGCTGCCGCCCGAGAACCTTTAGGGAGAATGTGGAGCATTGGACCGAGGGTCTCGTGGATGTTGCCGCAGCCATCGGCGGGGAGCTGGCGCTTGTTGGGAATGGAGGATCTCGGGTATTCCTCCGATGAGCACCTCCAACCCAGCGCCAAGCTCAGCTTGTTCTTCAAAGGCGTGGCGGCGGCCCTCCAGCGACTCGGGAGAAGATCCCAAAGCAGCTGGCGGACGGAGTCACGCCAGATCTGCTGGGAGCTCTTCAAAAGGTGTTGGTGAAGGTGGCCTTCCGCAACCCGGGCCTCAATCTCACCAACGCCCTCAAGACCTTGCCGCGGATGCTGATGTTGAAGCTCAAGACCCTTATCGCACCCATTGTGGACAAGGTGAGCGGAATCAAGAGGTTGAGGCGATCGCGTGGATTAGGCCGCCCGTTTTCTCTTTTCTTGTCGCTGCTGGTCATGTTATGAGAACAATCTATTAGAGCTGCGACAAGCTATCTTGTAATATGACTCTATCTTAGGGTAGCGATTGCTATGTTATTTCCTCTACTTGATTCCTTCCTTTGTATGTTTTGCCCTCGCTTTTAGGGAACTTGTTGGCGCAGCACCTTAGCATGGCTGAGTGCGGGGCGTCAGCAGACCTCTTTGGCGGTGCCGCTACCGACAAAAACCTTGTCGCAACTAGTCGCAGCTCACTTAAGTTGTTGGCGGACTCGAAACAAAGTAAGGCGCAACTAGCTACGAGTTGGTTCCTCCGCGCAGGTTTTCCATACAAAGCACGATCGTTCGAGGAAGATAACTTAAAAATTTTAAAACTGATTGCTCAAACTTTAGCAACTTAGCTTTTACATCGTTTGCTTCCGGTAAGCGAAACTTCCTCGAGCGGCGCTTGGTCCACATTTATCTTCTCCTTTCCCCCGGCAAACTTGTGGGCGAGGAACCTTCCTTTCTTTGAGAAAGAAAGAAGAAAATAAAGATATGGAGCCTTATAGCTCGTTATTGCTTACGGGGGTAGGCGCTGCACAAAGTGTCGAGATAAGCATGCAAAAATAAAGTAGAATGCATGAAATTGACAAGATGTGCGAACACATGAGCTTTACTTATGCACGGGTCTGCGCCCGGCCTGTACAAAGGATTACATGCAACATCGGCAAGACTTGTACAAAAGGTGGTTGCGAAACAGGTTCCGGCAACAGCGCCTTCTGGGTAAAACTTACGAAGATGCTCAATGTTCGGGAATTGCTCACGGAATGCCATCTTGGTCTCAAAGCGGACAGCGCCGAGCCTAGTGACTCGTTTCACCCGGTAAGGGCCTTCCCCGGCATCAACTTGTTGGAATTCTTGGCGGACTGAGCAGCGAAGAACAAAGTCGCCTTCCTCGAGACTTATGGCATTAACTGCGGCTATGGTAGCGGTGCAAAGCTTGCTGTTATCGAGCAGCTCGTCTGGCAGCACTGAAGATGGTCCTCCTCAAGGAGCAGCGCGTCATCTTATCGCATAGCTGCTCTTGCTCAAGCTCATCATAGCGAGCACTCGAGGTGACCCGTATCTGAGTTCCGTGGGGAGAACTGCCTCTGCTCCATAGACTAGAGCGAAAGGTGTCGGCGGTGGCTCGATTTGGTGTCGTCTGACCGACCAAAGAACCACCGGCAGCTCCTCAATCCAGTTCTTTCCGCACTTGTGCAGCCTGTCGAAAGTCCTGGTCTTGAGCCAGCGCATCACTTCACATTCGCCCTCTCCGCTTGACCGTTACTTCTCGGATGAGCAATGCGAAGCGAAAGCAGACCTTGGCGCCAAGATCTTGGGCGTCTTGCATGAAGGTGCGGCTCGTGAATTGCGTGCCGTTGTCGGTGATGATCTGTTAGGGATCCCAAAGCGGCAAACAATTGACTGAAGAACTTGACTGCTGTTGTGCTGTCACCTTCCTCATGCTTCCACTTCCGGCCACTTTGTGAACTTGTCGATTACAGCGTACAAGTACTCAAAGCCCCGACAACTTCGAGGGAAAGGGGCCGAGGATGTCGAGCCCCGGATCGAAAATGGCGGGATAAAGGGATCGTCTGGAGAGCTTGAGCTAGGCTGGTGTATCTGTTTGGAATGGGCCTGCACGCTTCACACTTGGTTACTTGTGCGAGTTGCATCACGGAGGGCTGCGGCCAAAAGAAACCTTGCTGGAGCAGCTTTGCGGCAAGTGCTCTTGCGCCAATGTGGTGACCACATATGCCTCCATGTATCTCGCCAATAGCTTTTGTCCGTCTTCCGGTGAATACACTTCAATTTCACACCGTTGAGTCTTCTTACATGCAGTGTGTTGTCAACAAACTGGTACATACTTATTGCCGGGTTACTTTTCCGCTTCTTCTTGCTCTTGGGAAGTTCTCTGTGCGAAGGAAGCGGACAATCTGTTGTGCCCATGCTAGAGCTTGCGGCTCGACAACAAGGACTAAAGGCACATCTGCTGCTGCGGGAACATCCGCTTCTCTGGAGAATCGGGGCTCGGCGGAGCTTGGCGTTCCCGACAAGCTTGCGGAGCAAAACTTGTCGGGGCGTCTGCTTCAATGGAACAAACCCAAGGGCTTGTCGGAGCAGGTGCTCCTCGGCACCCTTGGTGTTGATCTTGAGGACCTTCTTGGCGGCGGCTTGGGAGCTCTGCGGAAAATAGTCACCGAAATCAACTTCCTCTTCTTGCTCTGTCCGATTGATGGCGTTACGAGACGGTTGAGCAGTTTGAGCACAAAGATCCCTGGTTCCACAGGAAACTTAAGTCTGGCGCATTCGACGGAGCCATCGGCAATGTCGTTCGAGCTCTTGGAACATGTTCCATCTGCAGGCCGTCAAAGTGCTCTTCTAGCTTTCTCACTTCATCAGCGTAAGCTTCCATCAGCGGACTCGATAATTCTTGTTCACTTGGCGGACGACAAGCTGTGAGTCACCCCGACAATGAGCTTCTTGATCCCAAGGTCTGCTGCGATCTGAGACCGGCAAGCAAACCTTCATACTCTGCGGTATTGTTCGTTGCTTGCTCCTTGGGAAAGTGCATCGGACTACGTACTTGAGGTGCTCTCCGTGGGTGCAACAAGTATGCGCCCTTGGCGCCTTGCAGCGAAGGCACCATCAAAGTACATCAGCCACTCTTTGCTTGCTTCCTTGTGGGGATGCTCGTTTCGAATTTCTTCATCTTGTGTTGGCGTCCATTCTGCTATGAACTCCGCCAATGCTCTGCTTTGGATAGTTGAAGTGCTCTCAAACTTTAGGCCAAAGCTTGACAGTTCGATGCCCACTCGACAATCCTGCACTGTTGCTTATGGATTTTGCAATCCTCTTCATTGGAGCAGTGACGGCTGTGATCTCATGTGCTTGGAAGTAATGGTGCAGCTTTCTCGAGGCCATGAGAAGGCGAAAAGCAATTTCTGCACACAGTACCTTGACCTAGTCCCTTGCGAAGGGCCCGACAAAATAAACTTGGGCCTTTGCACCATTCTTTTACGCATCTTCTCAGCGCTTGCGCAGATCCATCTTTATCGGGACGAGCTTGCGGTGAAGTCCCCCTTGTCGCTGGATCGTCTGCCGTGGTTGCTGGCTCATCATCCGCCTCCCTCTCCGCTACTAACACAGCACTAACCACTTGATTGGTGCCGCTATATATAGCAACAACTTCTCTTGTGGCTTAGGTGCAACAAGTGTTGGAGTGGAGGACGAGTATCTCTTTAAGTCCTGCGGTGCAGCCTCCGCTTCAGTCCATTTCATTGGACCTGCCTTTTCAATATTTTGAAAAATGGCAGGTGCGTTCAGCAGAACCTAGAGATAAACCTGCTGAGAGCAGCTACACAACCGGCAAGTCTTCGTACATCCTTGGCGCTTTGGTGCTTCAATCTGCTCAATGGCCTTGATTTGTCGGGATTGGCTTCAATTCCCGGCTGAGACCACGAAGAACCGAGAAGCTTGCGGAGGGACTCCAAACACACACTTCTCGGGGTTAAGCTTGAGGTTGATCTTGCGCAGATTTGCAAAGGTTTCGTCTAAATCTTGAATCGAGTCGCCTTGTCCTTGCTCTTGACCACTATGTCATCCATGTAGGCTTCCACATTTACGTGTATTTGCGGCTCAAAAGCGTCATGGACTACCCTTGCAAGCGTTGAACCAGCATTCTTTAAACCGAAAGGCATCCGTATGAAACAGTATGTGCCACATGGGGTGATGAATGCGGTCTTCTCCTCATCCTCTTACGCCATGAAGATCGATGGTATCCTGAGTATGCATCAAGAAATGAAAGCAAGTCACATCCGGCCGTGGAGTCAACAATCTGGTCGATCTTGCGGCAAGGAAATGGGTCTTTGGGACAAGCTTTATTGACATCGGTAAAGTCGATACAAAGCCTCCATTTCCCGTTTGCCTTCGCTTGCGACTACGAGGTTGGCCAACCACGTGGGATGGAGCACTCCTCGACAAGGCCTGCTGCTTCCAATTTCTTGATTTCTTCTGCGATGAATTCTTGGCGCTCCTTTGCTTCTTCGACTTTACGCTTGGCGGGCGCGCATGAGGACAGAGCGGCAAGATGGTGCTCGATTACTTTCCTTTGAACACGGGGATGTCAAGCGGTTGCCATGCAAATCGTCGGCGTTCGCCAGCGAAAGCAACGGCGCGCTTTCTATTTAGGGTCGAGAGTGGCGATGGTAAAGGTACCACCAGTGCCATCCTCCTTGGCGGACACCTTCTTGGTCTCTGGTGGAGCTGCCATTGTCTTCTTACACTTGCGGTGGAGCTCGATGGTGCGTCCTCGGCGGTAGCGCAGCACTCGAAGGTGCACTTGCGGAGTGGGCATCGAACTCTTGCGGACTTGGTCTTCTTCTTCGCCCGGGGCTTCAGCGGCAAGTGACTTGCGATCTGTTGCGGCTCTTGCTTCCGGTAGATCTTGTCGGCGCGAATAAGAGCATCCTTCTTGTCGCCGAGGATAGAGATGACACTTATCGGGCTGGCATCTTGACATGTTGTATGCATAGTGAGAGCTGCCATGAATTTGGCGAGTCTTTGGGCGGCCGAGTATCCCATTGTAAGGCAATGGAAAGTCAGCTCGTCAAAAGTGACCCTCTCGATCCGAAGTTCAACTTCGCTGCCAAATGTCACCGGCAGCGTGATCTTTCCCTTGACTTGCTTCTTCCGGATTGATTCCTTGGAATGTGCGGTCTCTTGAGCTTCGCCATCGGGGATCTGGGTTTCGGAGTACGCGGAGGAGATCAGGTTCAAGCCAGCCCTGCCGTCAACTAGCATCTTAGTGACCTTGAGGTTGCGGATAGTTGGTGAAACCAACATCGGCAAGCACCCGACCGCGATTATGCGATCGGGGTGGTCCTCAATATCAAAGATGATAGGCGTCTGGACCATTTCGAGGCTTGCGTGACTCGGCGGGTGGTTACGCGCATTGACTTCCGTACCCACTGCTTGAGCTGGCGGTGTGAAGTATGCAAAGAAGCACCGCCGTCAGCGCACATGACCTCCGTGGCTTCGGAACTCCTACTCATCGGTCGTCATCATCCATATCTTCATCGTCGTCATCATCTTCATCCTTATCGCGGCGGCGGGAGGTCTGTCTCCTTGCCGCTGCTTGACCTTGCAGCGGCGTCCTCCTCGGCAGGCGTTTCTTGCTAGCTCCTCCGGCACCTTCTGGGCCTTCTCCTTGTCGCGTCGCTCGTATTCAGCCTTTTGCTGCTCGATAAGCTGCTCGACCTTCTTGCAGCTCTGGAGGTCATGGCCCTTAGTGCGGTGGATCTTGCGATCTTGCTTGTTGGTGTCGTCACCTTGTCGGCGACCGCCACAGCCTGGTAGTTGGTGCTGCGGCAATCTCCTTGCGGAGCTACCAGCTTTGGCTTTCTTGGCGCCACCTCTGTTGCCGGACTGCTCAACGACTAGCACATCTTTGCCCTTCTTCTTTCTGTTGTTCCGCCGCCGGTTTTTCTTTGTCGGGGCAGCCTCCTCACTCTCAGATCCTCCTGCTTGTGTATTTTCTCCGGGGAGTTTTCTCCCTTCCTCAGCACGTGCACACTTGTCGGCCAGGGCATATAGCTCACTGACGTCTCTGATCTTGTACATCGCCATCTCCTCCCTCATCCTGCGGTTTCGCACTTTCTGATGGAACACGTTGATTACCGCGGCAGGGTGGACATCTGGGATGTTGTGTTGTACGCGGCTGAATCTCTGAATGTACTTGCGAGGGCTCTCCTTCCTTACAGGCGGCGGATGAAGGTCGCTCTCTTAGCCATGAGGCTTGTGGCACTTTGTAAAGCGCCGACAAACTGATGGCATAGGTCTGCCGGAGGATATGGGTTGTCCGGCAAGTGCATGAGCGAGATCGACATTGGGCTTGAGCACCAGCAGGAAGTAGTTGGCGAGGATCTTGTCGTCCGCCCCGGTAGCTTGCACGCGATGGTGTAGATCTTGAGGAACTCCGGCGGATGCAACTTGCCGTCGTACTTCTGCGAATGCGTCGGCAGAAATTCTTCGTCTTTGAGCCCTTGGACTTGCCGCAGCTCACGAGTGAGCGCAGGGCAACCTACGCGTCTGACAAGTCGCTGGTTCCCCTAGTGCATGCATGTCGACGGAGGGCCCAGCGCTGGTCCGATTGGCCTTGGCGCTTCTCTTGGCGCTTCGATCACGAGTTCGGCGTCTTCTTCTTGTCGTTCGTGAAGAACTTGCGTGATCGCGGCGAGCTCATGGATCTGATGATGCGGTGGAGTCGCTGTCGAGGTGGATCCGGCGAGTTGGCGATCTTGGCCTTGGGGTGGAGAGTGCATGGTGGTTGCACCCCACGGTTTCGTCGCCATCGGCTCGTGCACAGCAGTCTGCGCGGCAGCGGCGTACTTTCGGCTGCAGCGGAGTCGCCGTTGGCGAAGCGATGAGACTCGAATGGTGGCCCTCCATTCGCCGATCTTGTCTGCCGTTGGAGGCTAATCCGAGAAGCAGTTGAGCCCGTGCCAAAGCTTCGCTGGAGTGGCGGGCGGCGATGGCGAACGGTGCGAGGCGGGATTTGCTCGGACTTCTAACTATGTTAGAAGGAGCGATATCCCGTCGAGCGACCGATGCCTCGCTTCAGCGCCGGCATGTTGGCATGCATGCTGGTCTTGAGGACCCGAGATCCACCGGCTCGATCTTGGTCCAGCGAGCGTATGGCACTGTGAATACCATGGCGCTGTCGGTCCCGCGCCTCTGAGATGGGCGCGGTGCATGTACGGACGCCGAGGTCTGCGCAGCCTTGTCCTTGGACCTGGCAGCACCGTGGGTTCCCTCGTCGATGCCCGTTCTTCCACCGGCGTCTACCCCACCACCCATTTGCTCCGGTGGTGGTGGGATCCACGTGGATGGAACAGCTGCCGCCGAAGCCTTCTTCTTCGGTGGCATGTCGATGAAGAAGATGAAGATCTAGCTCGTGTGAACGTCGGATCAGGTTCACACAACCTCGGCGCCCCTACAGCGCGCCAAAGATGTCGAAACTGATCCACGAACACCTATGGGACGGCGGACCGAGCCCCTTCGGTTCGGCGGGGCGAAGATCGCATGAAGAGTAGATCGGCGAAGCACGAGCGGTTACCCAGCCGGAGCTCTCCGGAGATAACCTCCTCTTGCTGCATGTCAGAGTGTATTGAGTTCTTGCTGGGGCGCTGAGTGCTCTGATACACAATAGCTGCTAACAAGACCGGCGTGAGTGTTTTTCTGCCTTCAACCCCCCTCTCGTTGCGCATGGGCCTCCTTTTATATGATCAAGGGTCTCCGGCAGGTGGCAGCGTAGACAAGGTAAAAATGGAAAAGGAATCGCGGTTGGTACAACTACTGTGCAGATGTATCCTACCTAACCACGGCGGCGGGGGCAAAGGCATTAAATGCCCGTCTACATCGCCCAAACAGTGCAAAAAGGACCGTCGGGGCGCCACCGCTTACCACGATGGCAATCTTGTCGGCGTAAACTTGCCACAGCGCACCGCTGGCGCCTGACCTCTTGCAGCGTGCTGGAAAGGTCGAGGCGACACGTTGGTGGATGTCTTTGGCGCGGAGATGCAGTGGTAGTTTGCGCGGCAAGCGCCTTGCATGCGATCGTTGTCTTGTCGGCGTCCGGAAGCTTGTAAGCTCACGGGCCTCGTCGGGACGCGTGGCGCGTCGCGGCAAGTTCCTTGAGATGCCTTGGTTGGCCTTCCTGGCAAGCTCCTCTTGCCGGGGCCTTGTCTCCTTGGCTTGAATACTTTGTTCTTGAATGGCTCCAAAGGAACCACGGAGGACCTTGGCGGTCACCCGGCAAGCCTTGCCGCGGGGTGCTACAACTGCCCGTGCACAAGTTCGGGATACTAGGGTACCCTTACTCTAGTACACCGACAGATATACACATGTTCAGTACGTTTATGCATCCAAATGATTGAGTTCATAGCCAATATGATCCATGGACGAACTTTAATTACCTAGTGTACAGACTGGTAAATGGTGTTCAGTCGGAGGTACTTCTTGCTAAAATTAATGCTTGTACGAGTAACCTTTCGAGTACATACATTTCAAAAAAAAATACACTTCCGTGATGATACGTGTTTACCACAGTAGGTCACGTTTTCTTTCATGCATGTACATCCATGACTATTTTATGACAGAATCAAGATAGTCATACCTGTGCTGTCGTAGAAGTGTTCCATGACATTACCAAAATTATCATCACGAAGTGTCCACTTCCATGATGATAAATCGCGCGTCCGCGAAGTGCTTTCGTCAAGGGTGACCGACACATGGCATCCACCGTAATGGAACGCCGTTAAGCTATCGGGTCGGGTTTTGGATCCGATAACCCGTTAACAGCCCGACCAATGGGGATTTTCCGTGTAAAATTATCATTGGCTGGAGGAAACACGTGTCGCTCATCGTTGGGATAGATGTCATCCACTCATTGGACGTAAAGGCGCCTATGATACGTCGACCGTGTACGCGCATTATGAGGCCCATTCTCGTGAAAAGGCGGCCCGTTTGACTTGGTCAAAAGGTGGCGGGCGGCCCATGGAAAGCTTGTTAACGGCATGTTCGCATATAGCCCATTTACAGCCCGCTAACCCAAGGCCCGTTCGCCCTATCCGAATTAGGCCCGATGGCGTCATTTGGGCCATCAATATGATTCCATCCCTTTTCGCTTCGGCACATGTATGGCCCATGACGTCTTTCGGCCCATATGAGGCCCTATGTAACTCTTGGCCTATTAACGGCCCGTGGTGAAACTGGCCCGTAATGATCAATGTATCACTGTACACCCATTAACGGCCCGTGGTGAAACTGGCCCGTAATGAACAGTGTATCACTTTATACCCATTAACGGCCCGTTATTCCGTTGGGCCGTTTCCAGCCCATGTTATCTTTCGGCCTTCTCAGAGACCATTTATTCTTGGGCTCATTTCCAGCATTCATTTAATTACGGCCCATTACTGTCATTTTCTGCTTGTGTGCCAAATTTAGCCCGTGGTTACAGTCGGCCCGTTTGTGGTCCGTTAATACGTTGGGCCATTTTCATAGCGTCATCAAATACAGCCTATTGATGATGGCCCATTATGGTCGGCTCATGAACGGACGATTCCAACTCTAGCCTGTTTACGGCCATAATGCGATCTGTTTGGCCCATGTTTGTGTCGATCATACTGACCCGTATAAGGCCCATTGATGATCTGACCCGCAGAAGCCCATTGTTTCTCTGACCGTAGAAGGCCCATTGTTTCTATGGCCCGTAGAAGGCCCATCGCTCTGACGATGGGAGGCCCACTGTCACTATAGTAAATATTAGCCCATGGTTATTGTGGCCTAGTTTTAAAAAATAGGTTATTGCAGCCATTAGCAAACCACGGAAAAAGAACTGCAATGACTACAAGCAAACAAATAAACTAGACAACATGGAAATAAATAAGCAAGCAACTAACGCTAGGCTATCACGGCTATTACACATATTACATCCACTGGGCATCAAAGTTCGCCACCAGTGCAAATATAGGGAACAAAGCAGCATATCATATACATTGGTTGTCAAAGTTGGCGACCAACGCAAATAAACGCCGCAGACAAAACAAATCCAGAACTGAAACCACTTGAAGATCTCAAGAAACAATATCACAGGTACCCATAATGCTGGCAAGATGCTTAGCAAGCTTATTAACTTTCTCTTGTTTGGCGCTTAAATCCTCCAGTAACTCTTGTTGCACGGAAAATATGCATCTGAATTCTCGAGGACTTCCTCGGTCCTTGACTTCTGTCGCAGCACATCTGATCGATGTCTTTCAACTTGAAGTTGAGACTCAAGAAGACGAACTGATTCAGGCAGCGAGTTCGAAGAGCTTGTGCGGTGCAGAGTGGCGATAACTCGAACACTACATCAAGACATGACTTTTGGGTTCCCTCACTTTGTCGTCAAGATAGTTTTATCAGCTTTCTTGAGACCAACAGGGATGTCTCACTATCTTGAACCTTATCTGCATTACTTCCTTTACCATTGGATAACGCGGTACTGTTCTCCAATATTTTGTCCGCATTCTAAAAGAGAAACAAGCAGACACATCACATGTTTACCATGTTGTATATGAAACTCATTTTGGTAAATGAGTTCAGTAGTAAAGTGGACAGGATAACAGCATGAAACAAACATATATCTATGTACCATGGTCACTTTATGGTCTATATCATTCTAGTTTTGTTGCCAAATCAAGATAGAGACACAGTTCAAATAATATTTGTTCAAGACAAAGCAGAATAGACAGAATATAAGTGTGGGTAACTATAGAGCAATAACAACACTTGTAATGTGCATGACATGAGAACATAACTATTTATTCAATTGAAACTGAAATCAACATAGAGCAGGTTACAACAGCAAACCAGTTAAAGAAACAGGTTTAAAACATACCTGTTGCGCCATTGGAGTTTCAATTCCATCCTTCAAATTTGAAAATAGTTGGTATGAGTAAATACAGTAATGCAACAACAAAGGAGTATGAACCATAGCTACAGAACCTGACCTGAGAACAAATCTTCTTCTCCTTTAAGCGTTGAGTTGGGATTCGGAGTGGTGGTCCTCGTGCTTTGGGCACTGCAGTTCCCTTACTAACTGCTCGTGTTTGGGTGCTCTGTGGTGGAGACGGTGCTGTGTCAATCTGGGCTGGGTTACTATCTGCGGGGTTGGGGTTAGAAGGGGTGTAGCTGGTTCTCTGTCCAAGCTGGGTAGGGGTACAATCTGCAAGAGTCATGGTTATGTGTGGTGGATCTGGTCCTTGGGCAAGTACAACTGTGGTTCTATCTGCATCAACTGGTAGCACTATCTTTTACGAAGACCGTGTTGTTACTCCCTTAGATCTGCCATCACGCTCTCCAATTCAAATGGCTGATAAACAAGAAAAGTAATTGAAAGTATAGGCATTGTATGATAGACAGATGCAATGGATAGTGGGGAATAAAAGAGGGCATGAAATAATTCATATTTATGTTGTCTAACCAAACAGGATAGCATGACACAATTTCACATTATGATGGCTAACTAAAAAGATGGAAAGACATAGTTCAAAATATGAGACTATGTAAGCAGGATGACATGACATAACTATATAATGTGTTTATTAAATAGGTTGGCATGCCATAATTCACATACATTCACGGATAGAATGCCATAATTCAAAATATGATGATTTGTAAACACTAAACATGATGAGATGATATAACTTTATGATGTCTTTATTAAATGGGTTGCCATGCCATAATTCAGATAGATGATGTGTATGTACTATGTAAACATGATGGCATGATATAATTCAAATAAATGATTTATATTTTAAGCAAGTAAGCAGATGGCAATCCATATATGATGTAAAAACTAAGCAATGCAAGACAACATGCATGACATGGGTAATATAACCCTGCCAAGTTTGAGAATAGACCTCAGGGGGGAAATAGGACTGGTCATCAGTCTATGAATCCTCCTCTAAGGAGCTCTCTGTAACCAACAAGATGTACGCTTCAGCGGTAGCATTATCTGCTCTGAATACCTTGTTTTCCTCGAGATACTTCCATCACCGCTTAAAATGGCTGATGCACGAAGAGTAGTTGAATATACAAGCGTTGTCGACAAATGGAACACGTAATACAAAAAATGATAGCATGATATAATTCACATACATGATGATTGGCTAAACAGCATGGCATTGCATAATTCACATATATAATGCCTTTGCAACAAGATAGCATTGTATAATTCACATATATAATGTCTTGCAACAAGATGGCAATGCATAATTCACATATATGGTAATTAGACCTTTGAGCAGGTGGCATTCACACAAAGCATGTCTAAACTAATCAAATGACATAGCAATGCGAGACACCATACACACGATATGAGCAACATAACCCTGCCAAGTTAGAGCATACACCTTGGGGGGGGGGATAGGAGTGGTCATCTGTCTCTGGATCCTCCTCTGAGGAGCTATCCGTAACCAGCGAGATATGCGCTTCGTCAGATAGCATAGTCTGCTCTGAAGACCTTGTTTTCACTCCAGAATTTGCCATCACCATGTCAAATGGCTGATGCACAAGAAGAGCAGTTGAATGTACTAACATTGTTGACAAATGTAATATGTAACATAAAAAAGGATGGCCTGATATAATTTACATATAAGATGGTGGCTAAGCAGGATGGCATTGCAAAATTCACATATATGATGCTGGCTAAACAAGATGGCGTTGCATAATTCACATAAATGATGAATAAACTAAGCAGATGGCATTCACACAAAGGATGTCTAAACTAAGCGAGATGACATATTTGATGTATAAAGTAAGCAATGCAAGACACCATATGCATGATATAACCAACATCAGCATGCCAAGTTAGGCGAAGACCTCGGGGGTAAATAGGAGTTGTCTTCTCATACGAATCCCCCTCGAACATATATCTTCCTCTCGATTACAATCCTAAATGTGTGGAGGGGGCTGCCTTTGCGCCTACCATGGGCGGCGTCGCATGAAATTTTATTGCCACGCAAGGCTCGTCTCTTTTGCTCTACATGTTCAGTTCCATTGTTTACAATAAGCATCATGCATAGGAATAAAACATAGTGAGATTATGTAAGGAGTGCATGCAGAAATCGAGTGATGGTAGCAACCTGTGGATAGACCCAAAACCAATAATAGCGAGCGGATAATGGCTTGGTTAAAAATACAGATAATGGCTTCTTTCTTGTTTGTTTCCCACCCAACATGAAACTCATAGTAGACACGGAGATTAACGGATAGTAGATAGATACTATTGATAGCGGCCCCGATATGTACCGCACAACCATTTAAAAACTCAAGTTTGACCATTAGTTTGGAGCTGACTCAGAGTCTAATCGGTGAACAGGACGATAAAGTAGCATGTAATATTAAGCGATGCATAACGTAAGCAGACACGAAAGAGTGCGACCTCTCTTGCGGACCCATGTAGTCCTCGAGGTCATCTGCTCGGTTGATGATGGTAATGCAGTTTTCATGGCTGCCAGTGGCGGGGAAGAAGATCTGAGGCGGCGAAAGATAGTCTGGAGGCCGGATCCCTGCTGTGCTGGACCCTTCTGTTGTTGGAGCAGCTGAGCTGGGGTGGACGACGGCGCAGCAGGAGCGGGACAAACCACGCAAGGTTTTCTTTGACAACTATCTGTAAGAGAAGTAATTCTATAAGTGCTCGTTTGAATTGGAGGATTCCAACAATGCAGGGATAGGAAATAGACAGAAATAGGATAGGAATGCACGTGCAAAACAGAGAATTTAAAAACACAGGATTTCTGCCAATCTGGTTGTTTGATTCACAACAACTGGAAGATCACAGGATGCAAAGAAGCATGGTGAGATTAAGTCAAACCACAAGAAAATGTACGGTTATAATGCTATTATGCTACTATCTCTTAGTCTTCTGCTTCATGAATAGGAATTTGAAAAGGAGGACACGTGAAAATTAAAATTCCTACTTTCTTTCTTTCAAGGAGACACTAAAGGAACAAATCCGTGTGCTCGATGGACAATATATATAACATGTAGAGTAAAAAGAGATGCAACAAGTGTACAACCTCTTTGGCGAAGCCATGTCGATCTCAGCGTGATTGGGTTGGCGGTGAGGATGCTCCGTGACTTTTCTGTCGGAGGAAGGAAGAAGATCTTAGGCGTCCGGAGATGGAGCCAGTACTGCTCCGCTGTGATGGAGGGTTTAAATCGTTGGAGCAGCTCCGTTGAGTTGTACGATGCCGAGGCTGAAGCAGGACAAGAGAGACAACGAACAACGTTAACCTGACTGGATTTCTAATAGCATCTCCAATACATGACGTAAAATACATAACCACAAAGTGCTAGATGTAAAATACATCAGCCGCTCATCTCTGAACTTAAGCGTCGAAACTGAACTTAAGCGTCCGAAACTGAATTTTGCTATCGAAACTGAATTTTGCTTGTCCGAACGCACTAGCAAGGTGAGGCTACGTCGGTCGATGACTTTTCATCTCTGGTTAGTCGATTTTGCAGCCGTTGGATCGAAATCAAGGGCCTGCGGTTCATCTTCAACCTCCACCCCACGAGCCGCCACCACCACCGGCAAACAGCAGCCCCGCCGCCCATGACGGCGGTCGCCGCCCGCCGCCCAAAAACATTCCCTACCGCCGGTCCGCCGCCGCCCGACCATCCCTCTAGTCCCCCGTGCGAGCTTTTCTCCGTGATCCCCACGCCACCGCCCGCCAACGCCCGCCACCGGCGACCACCGCCCCATCCTGAACCCTAAGATAGATAGTGGGGTACCTCTCCGTGAGCCCCCCTCCCGCTGCGGCTGGTTCTTCCTTCACCCGATGACCCCCCCACCCCTCAAAATCGGTGACCCAAAAGTCGATTCGGTCGACTGAAGTGTAGCTAAATCGGAGCAGCATCGCAAGCAAGAGCAAGAGCCAGAGCAGCAGCGCGAGCAAGAGCAATAGCAAGAGCAGACCAGGAAGGGGACCAAGAGCAAGAGAAGAGCAGCAGCGCGAGCGAGAGCTAAAGCAGCAGCAGCTCCTACTGATGTGGACGTCGCCGCCGAGGGAGCGACACCATGGAGGAAGTGGCCGGCGACGCCGCCGTGGATGGAGCCGCGCCGTGTCGGCTCGGTACCGAGCGCCGGCAGAACCGTGTGATCGAGTCAAGAAGAAAATGCGGCGATTAGTGTACAACCTCTTTGGTGGCGCCGATTAGGCCGCAGCTTCATCCGAGGAAACGGTGATGATGATGCTCTTCCGGTGGTGCAGGTGAAGATGACGGTGTGGGAATGGAGGTGGTGCAAAAGACGAGGGGAACATCGGGGAAGCTCCTTGGAGTTGGAGGACGGGGTGGCTGAACCGGCGGGACGATGAGATCGACGACGGATCCTCATCCGGTACGGTGGATGAGGGACATCGAGGTGTTGCTGTGGACGGCGTCGTCGGGAAGAGGCTCCGGCTGGGTGGCGGACGGAGCAGGGTGTGGGGTTTCGTCGCGGGTTTCGCGGCCTCGGTGTCTGAATGGGTGGGCGGATGGGATGGGGTGGGGAACCATGGCTTAGAGACGCGCTTGTCCGAAATGTGGGATAAGTTACGAAAGTACCCCCACCGATTTGAGGCGGTTCTTTCGGTTCAGGGGTACCACGGGCATTTCGCGTGTCGGGATTTCACAGGAGGTGGGAGTTTTCGTGCGCGTTGTAATTTCGGAATAGCAAGGCGCGGGTTGAGATGGAGGAGTTGTCCGAACTGTGAGACAAAGATATATCTTAAATATTTCGGGCTAACAAGGCGCTGGTTGAAATTTCCGGACAAGCCTAACGTGTACTCTACCAAATCAATGCGCACTACAAATGTCATTCAAAACTTTGAAGTCATGTTATGTTCAATTAAAATATTCCGCTACGTGTATAATGCATGCAACCTACTACTCAAATGAACGTTTTAGTGCATTCCAAATGTATATACTACCGCTTCAATATGAACTAAATTTGAATTCGTTTCTCTATTTGAATAAGATCTACAGTAATGATTGTTGTGAAGTCAAAGCATTTGAATTCGTTTCTCTGTTTTAGTAAGATCTACAATCATCATTATTGTCAAGTTAAACCATCGTTTGTGTATTATCTTCACAGCACACCACATGATTAGTCTCGAGTTACATACGATCTATGTGTACTATATGAACTCGAACTAGATTTTGAATCCACTTTATTTTGATTTCAAATCACATTACATTTCTAGCTCTAGCTAGATCTTCATAATCTAAACCATGTCTCATATGTATAATGTGTTTATCACATTATGTATGGTGCCCCGCCTCACGCCTACAAGTATTTAGATGTGAGTTGCAAACACCACACATTACCACAAATTCAAATAAAATGTGAGAATGTTAGATATATAGTATTGTTTAGATTGTTTGATATTTAGTTGTAAGCTACAAGCATACACACATTATCACAAATTCAAATAAAATGTGAGATTGTTTGATGTATAGTATGGTTTAGATTGTTCGGCATTTAGTTGTGAGTTGCAAATGCCATGCATTATCACATTATGGTATAACATGTGCACATCACGTGTATCACCGCTATATTCATGCATGCAATGTTTAAAACACTATGATCTCCTGTTCAAATATATGAATCCGCTTTCATATCAAATTATGATCTTTGTTAGTCTCTTACACCCACACAATCCTCTAACCTTTGTAGCTACCACTAACTTTCTCTCGTGCATGCACACGCCCTCCTCGCCCTCCCCCTCCCTCGGCATTCTATCCACCGGGCACATTCATTTTTTTTCTTTAGGTCGTTCTCCCAGAGTCTCTACAACTCCTTTCCGACACAAATCGATCGATAAACCTCTCCAGCGATGCCTGCCTACAACATACACACACACACCTTCAATCTCCTCCTTTATGTGTCCTTGCCTCGTGTCTCTCATGCGGTCAGACACATGTGTAAACTCTCGCCCCTCTTTTCATCGATCTCACAACTGCACACTCCTCCCCCTATCTAGCTAGTAGTTGGACCTCTCGCACCACCTCCTAGCTCCATTCTCTCTGTCTATCCGTCTCGCTGGCCCTTATTTCCCTCTAACAAATGGACGTACACCGACCGGTCTCTCGCTATACATATAGCTAGCTAGGTCCTTATAACTCGTTTTTACCCACACGTCGATCGATCTACCTCATTAGTTGTGTGTCTCGCTTCCTCCGACAAACAAAAATTGATCTATCACGCACAGGCACACACAGAAACACATCCCCACTCTTATTGATAACATTGCAGTTCCACCCTCAGTTTGTCTAGTAGGCATCTCCCACCATCTCCGAGAAGCAACTCCATCACACATCCAGCACTCTACCCCTCTCCCTCCCTCTCCCCCCTCTCTCTCTCCTCTCTCTCTCTCTCTCTCTGTCCCATCATATTTCCCGTCCTTCATTTATGTAAGGATGTCGACCGATCTCCCTCAAGACATAGCTGGGTCTCTCCTTCTCAACACATATACAAGTCGTTCTACCTCTATAGTTAGGCCTCTCCCTACCCCTCCCCCCACCCTCCCCCCCCACACACACACGATCATCGGCGCTCTAGTCATGTCTCCCTGCCACACACAAACTTGACATGTGCCCTCTAACGTTCCGGTAGGATAGCCGCCCTATATCTTTGACTTGCACACACACACAATTTTGATGGCTCTCTTCATCGATCTCGTACCCACCCACTTGATCCTCTCTTCGACTCTATCGATAGCTATGACCCCTCCCTCTCTTCTCGTGGATTGCCCGACCCTCTATGTATGATATGGATAGGCCTCCATTTCACACATGTTGCATGCAAAATTTTGTTTGAGATGTCATCGACACATATTCCCACAAATAATTCACGAAATCAACCCCCACCCCAGCCCCACCCCAAAACAAAAACACTCACGAGCGCGGTTTGTATCTCTCACACACACCCACGTAGGTGGGGGCGTGCAGAAGAGAAGAGGTGCATGCAAGGCGCCGATTACTCCGTCTCTTTCCCAACCACACCCGCGCGGGTACACGGTGGAGCTCAATTCTGTATGAAAAAGGCAGCCCACGTGGTAATTTGGCACGTGTACTGGTTGTCCACTTGGTGGAGGGAGGATTGTCTACCACGGGTGAACAAACAAATTGCGACATGACGTGTTATGTTAAAAAAAGAGGCAAACCATGTGGGGCCTACCTTAGAGGCAAGACTTTTGATGTGTCCCGTCAACTCGCAGAACGACATCTCCCCCGCCCACGGGTGCGGTGGCTTGCAGGATGAGGTGAAGCTTGCTCCGCCTTACGCCCGCTCCCTCGCCCATGCGCGCGGTGGCTCACAGGACGAGGAGAAAAATTTACTACTCCCTCCGTTTACTCGTCGTCCCTACTACCTTGGTTATAGAGATTATATCATATTGTTTGGAATATATATGTACTTTAGTAGATTTCAATATGAACTACTAGTACATACTCCAAATACTGATGTATATAGATGTATTTTAGAGTGTAGATTCACTCATTTTGCTCCGTATGTAGCACTCTCCCTCGCCCCTCGACCCTTGCCCACATGGTGGACGTGCAACAATTCATTCGGTCTCATATAGCCAGAACGATATATACTGCACTACCATTATTTATCGACTTCCCGAAGAGGCGAAGAGCCAATCGCAAGGTTAATATTTTGGAGATGCCAAGCGCAAGGTTATAGGAGAACGAGTAGTAGGTGCCGCGTCATTTATAAATAAATTTTTTTTCTTCAGTGGCACGCACGCAATATGATAGGTTCATATGGAGAGAAAAGGAAACCGCTCCACTATATACATAGTCAGGACGGGCCAGCCTACACGTTTGCTTGCTGGGGTTGCTCTCTTCACACTCTCTCGCACAAAACGACAGTGGCCACATCTCTAACATCCCGACGGATCACGTCCGCTTGGGGAAGGGGTGGATGCTTCTTCAATTTCTTTGCCACAGGGATGCTCATCTTGATTTTGGTGAAACTGCACAAAATGATCTGATGGTGAAAAGGTTGCAAACTTCATTTATTAGGAAGCTTCGAGCGTTGCCCGACAAATTGAAGGCTGGTCGGGGTTCACGATTCAAGGGCTAGGGACTGCATGGATCGTTTTTTCTTTAGCTGCCTCTGTTCCAAAATAAGTTTCAACTTTAGTAGTAGTACAACTTTGTACTAAAGTTTGCACAAAGTTGAGACACTTATTTTGGAGCGGAGGAGTACATATTTGCTATGATCATCAATCATTGAGATGCAATAGCATGCATGTTAGTCTCCTTTGTATTTGATGAAATGTTGCAACGAGCAACCTTGGGCGCAAGATACATGTAACGAAGCTGGAAGCTTCATAGCATTATACAAATTTATCTCGATAAATTACAGTACGTACTATACTAGTACTTCCTCCGTTCCTAAATATAAGTCTTTGTAGAGATTTCACCATGAACCACATGCGGATGTATATAGATGCATTTTAAATCTAGATTCATTCATTTTGTTCTGTATGTAGTTAACCTAGTGGAATCTCTACAAAGACTTATCTACTAGTAATAGCTACCCCCCACTACTAGGAATTCTCTATCCTCTCTTCAAGCCACATCATCAGAATTGATGTAGCCATTAGATGAAGTAAATTAGTCCATAATAGCCGTCTGATCTAGACGTTGAGAGGCTCCGCACTAAGCCACATGCAAGCATGCAGAAATACCGTGGCACATGCATGTGAGTGGGTTTTAAATCACATCAACATGTCTGCATGCAAGCATGCACCGGTAGCATGCATGTAGTGAGCGTTTAAGTCCCATTAACATGTCAAAAAGAAAAATATAATCCCATTATGCAGTAGGAGTTGGCTGATCTTTTTTCCTTCCGTGGGATGATCTAAATGATGATGGAAGTTTATTTAGTTTGGCTACCACATTTTTCATGCGGTTATAGAGTTTTCTTAGTTCTATGAAATCGATAATTTTGCTTGAGAGATATACGCTGTTCATGGCAACCCGCGGGGACTCATCTAGTAATATTTAGGAACAGAGGGAGTACTATGTAAAGAGTTAGGTGTCGCACGGTGATAGTGTGAGGTGGGCCATGTAATCACTGAGCCTGCGTGTTTTCACTGCTCTTGCATTCCTCCGCTGTAAGAATGGAGAAAATTGTAATATAGTAGTAATAGTACCTCCTTTCGCCAAAAGCATGGGACATCCAGCAGTCCTACCACCTCAGTAATAAAGACCAATGAGCCGTCAAATCACATAGACCCAACAGTAAGTTGGACGGACGAAGAAACCATCACTCTTGCGCCAGTGAGAGGTCGCGTCCGCTCTGCCCGGGCATGAATGTGGCATCGATTCTTTGGAGCGGCGCTGACCGTTTCTGGCGGGAAGCGCGCGCGGGCGATGGAGGGGCTTTGGGTGGGCCACGCTGGTCAGCAGCGGGCGTGTCAGCTGTCCGCAGGTCCCTACAGGACACGCCCGGAAACGAGAGGATGCACCGACTCTCGCAGCTAAAATCGTACACTACACACCATCTCTCTATAGGAGTAGGTCGATCTGTCACACTCACTAACACACACATGCTGTTAAACACACACACGCACACACACGCACCTTTGTCCCGTTGCACCTTCTAACGTGACTTATTACACCTAGACGAAGGGATTAGTAAGTATACGAGATAGGGTGGCACACTGACTTAAGTCGAATACAAGTGCCCAAAATTTGTGTGCATATTATAATAAGGATTCACTTAAAATAGTACGTGAGCGAACAGAGGGATCAATTGGACAGTGTTCCCGAGCGATGGCGAGATGTGTGAGTAAGATACACCGTGGCGCTTTTAATTTTTCTTATTAATTTGTTTGTTTCACCTCTGACTGGTGGGACCCAACGTACTACGTGGAGAAAGGTAAGGTGACTAAGGCTGCATTATTTCTGCACCACTGTGGATAGTCTTACCACCAAAGCCACATGACATGATTATGATTGAAATCCCAATGACTCCCACACACACAAAAAAACACGGCATGCTTGTCACACGAATGCAGGAATGTATAAAAGGTTATTTTCCTCTCGTTGAACATAACGGGAGGGTTGTGTAGCTGGTTAGCCTGTTCACTCATCAAACTTGAGGTCTCGGGTTCGATAACTACACTTGAGCATAATTTTTGCCAGGAGGATTCTTTGACTGGTCAAAATGTTTTCTAGGGTTTGCACGCTTCACACTCTCTCTCCAGTATATATATACACGCTGGAGCCTCAGCGCTTGTAGTTGCTCTCTTCACACTCTCTCGCCCTCTCTCGCTCGAGCCTCAGCACTTGTAGTTGCTCTCTTCACACTCTCTCGCCCTCTCCAGATCTAAACAAGACTTTGTTGGCCTCTCTCTCTCCCCTCATTGCTGCTCAAAGAGCCGGCAGGATCCGTCCGTCGGGAAGGGAAGGAGGCTTAACGCTGTCGCCGTCGGCGAGGGAGGGAATCCACTACCGGCGCAGCTGTTCACTTTCCACCCAGTGGCGCAGCTGGGAGACCTCCGACCCTTCTTCTTCGCCGCCATCCGTCGCCCACCGAACCACGCCCCAAGAACCTTTAGGTATAATTTACTTAATCCACATGCATTTCTCTAGCTGCATGTATACCATGAATCTAGGACATGGTTCAAAGAGGAAAGGAGTGGGGGAAAGTAGTGGGAAAAGTTGTACTCCCTCCGTTCCTAAATATAAGTCTTTGTAGAGATTTTACTAGGACTACATACGGAGCAAAATGAATGAATCTACACTCTAAAATGCATCTATATACATCCGTATGTGGTTCATAGTGGAATTTTTACAAAGACTTATATTTAGGAATGGAGGAAGTATATAGCATGAATCTAGGACGTGGTTCAAAGAGGAAATGAAGGGGGAAAGTTGTATAGCATGAATCTAGGATGTGGTTCAAAGAGGAAAGGAATGTGGGAAAGTAGTGGGGAAAGTTGTATCGCATAAATCGAGGACGTGGTTCAAAGAGGAAAGGAAGGGGTGAAAGTACTAGTTCAAAAAGGAAAGGAAGGGACAAGGCTGTAGAGTTTGAGGAGGACTAGATTTGCTGCGCTCACATAGGGAAAGGTGTCTAAAGATAACAAATCTGGGACCAACACAAATATGTTCCTTGGTTGTTTGTTCTTTGTTGCAACAGACTGTGCATGACCTCAGTACATCAGTAGATGCACATGGTGCTGGTGCGTCCACTGTCCCGTGCAACTCATTAGCTGTTGTTAATCTAAGGCCCTGTTTGGTTAAAAACTCCCTAGTCCCTACCTGCTTGGTTCCAGGGACTAAACATGGACTAGAGGTTATTAAATGACATGCTAAAAGACCATGTTACCCCTAGTAATGAACTAATAGAAACAAGGTGCGATGCGTGGCAGGGGCAACTGTTGGAAAAAGTCCCAAAAAGACTCCCTCGGGGTCTTCTTTCTTTAGTCCCAAATGCCCACTTTTAGTCCCTAAAAGTCCCTCCTGTTTGGTTTAGATGGGACTGACACGGAGTTTTTTTAGTCCCTACACCAAAATGTCCCTGTAAACAAACACCCTCTAATAATGCCACTGGAAAATTGATGCAATGCCACAGTTAAAAGCAAATTACATGTTTAACGAATTTTATTGTTAATATAATCTCTAAGTTAATATTAATCAATGCCCCCGTTTTAGAAATGCTACTTTCACTTTCTTTCCCATTTAGATAAGGTAGATGCTTCTTTTTGTTGGCTTCTGTGTCATCCATCGTTATTGACCACTAATTGTTTCCTTTGCACCTCTGTGTAAACAGGGTTATCTACTTCACCTCGTTGCCATTGTGACCTTTTGTTGCCTTTGCACAAAACACTTTTGTTTTAAGAGTGTTTTGTGTAGTTCAACCAAATATCACACCGACAATGTTGCTTGATTGCTTGATCTTAGTGGAACTGCACAAGAGGAGATCTTACTTCCTATCCGTTAAAGCGAATTTGGTTCAAATCTTCTTCTTGTGAGTTGTTTGAATTCCGCATCATGAGAGGTCGAGACTAGCCTTCTTTCACATGATTCTGCAGTGTGCTTTCATATGTTGTGCTACTTATGCGATAATGTTGCTTGATTTTAGTGAACTGCACAAATGGAGACAAGACTTCCAATCTGTATGTGCACCGTAATATCCCATTGAGGTAAGATAAGGATATTTCACAACTGTTGGCCTATATTTTGCCACTTTCATCAGAAAATTAAGTTTAGTACTATACTTGTGCTCCCTAATTGACATGCCAAATCTTACATTGAAGGCGAAGCTTGTCTGTTATTGAACCAAGTGATGAAGGGAAGAACAAGCGGAAGAAAAACAAAATCAACTCCGCCGGTGCTGTGAAGCACCACTGGAACTGTGATGACACAAGTAATGATTTAGTTTTGCATCTTAATTTATTGCTATGGCTGGAACGAGCAATTGTTTTGCCACTAATTCGATGCCATACGTAATTATCTCTACTTGTGCAAACAGGGATCTTCTTTGAAGATACCACATATTTTAGTGGAACTGCACAAGAAGATGTTGGAAACATTAAACTAATTGAGGAGTATATAGTAAGCATGGCCACCCCCGTAGATAGCCGCAGATGGTTCCGGAGAAGTGCTTCATCTGTATGCTCTACACAATCAGCCTCCTGACAAAGGTTGGTACTCGCCCACTGATTTCATCCATATGATTGAGCTTTGTCATCTCTATTGGTGTTGTGCTACTGTTTAGATACTGTCATGAAAAAGTGGTATTGTCCTTGAGAAGTGCTTCATCTGTGTTGTTTTAAATATTTCCTTTCATTTTTTTCGAGCAAACATGAATGCTTGCATTTAGTAGTCCTCTTGTCTTTGCACAACAGGATCATCTTCCTCTGGAGAAGAATATGGAGTACGTGAAGTGACTAGTTCCGATTATGCCAGGGTGAAGAATCCCTGTCTATCTTCTCATCAGAAGGAGCAGTTGAAGGATGGTTACATTACTCCCCACCAGACCAAACTAACTTCAGCTCAGAAGGACTGACAAATCTCCATTTTTTTGTTGTGATGCGCGAGTACAATGTTGTTCTAGGATTCTTTATGGTGAGTACCATTTTTCTAAAAGTGTGCTCTAAATGGACCATGTATGTGCCTGTTGAAACTGTCAAATCATAGTACAATTTGCTTTATACTAATCACTTTTTTGTATTTGTGCAAACAGGGGTGCTCAGCTTGATTTCAATGGGAAATGCACAAAATGTTCATGAATACATTGAATCATTCATTTCCACCACAAGAAAGGAGGTCTCGATAAGTTCAAGTCATTGCAACATATAAGGGAGAAATCATACAAGCTACGCGCGAATTTGGTTGATTTTGGTGGAACTGCACAAAAATAACAACTGGTTTATTTAGCACGAGGTGCCATGTCAATGTACGAACTGATGGTAAACCCTGCCCATTCCACAATCGTAGGCATTTGATATTTTGGAATGGGACAACCTTGTCAAATTTTGCTCATTGATTTTAGCAAGACATGCGTTTGATATTTTCGAATGGGACGCCCTTTGCTGTCTGCAGCGTCGATCAATTATTTATTTATTCTTTAGTTGTGAAGTAAATATTGCCTCTGACATGTGAGTCACTGAAATGCATAATCATCGATTGTTTTGAATGTTTTCTATGAATTACTAGGCCTGTGTGTTTGATTGCAATGTACAGAAACGCTAAAAAGCTGCTCAAACTCTTTGTAGTCCTTCTGTTCCTTTTTACTTCGCACATTGTGAAATTGCATACTTTTTTGTATAAGATTGGTCAAAGTAGAGATACTTTGACTGCAGACAAAACGTGTATGCAGACTAGAAAGGACCGTAGGGAGTACATGTGAAACTGGTGCAAATGAGGTGATCACCCTGGGAATAATGCTAGTATGTATTGTTTTGCATGTTCATCCAATGCTAGTGATACAGGAATTCGAACTAATCAAAATAAATTCATTAATACACGGTCGGTTTCATATAAACATGCGGATTTCATTACATTTCATACATTCTTCAACTAAAAGGGTGCGCTTTAGGTATAATTAATTAACGAAGCTACCCACATGTGTCCCATCGAGCGAATAGAAGCTTGGTGACTTAACTGCAGGTGCGGTTGTGTAATCGACATGTGGCCTATTGGGCCCACGTGTCGATCGATAACCGCACCAGCGATAAAAGTAAAGCAGCGTTCTTCTCGGCGTAGCTCTCCGACTCACGTCGCCGCCAAGAAGCTAACCGGCCGTCAATGGTCAACCCGCCTAGCTTGGCTTCAACAGGAGGGTAGCAGCGGTGGCCTTACTTGGACCCGAGCGGCGGCGACCTACCGTGTTCTACTCTTCCTTGTTTTCTATGTGGCGCGGCCTCGTTGGTAGCTGGGAGGGGCCTCGGCGGAGCCGGCGATGTCCTCTGTCTCGTTGCCGGCGGGCGGCGCCTCAGCGGAGCATTGGAAATCCTCCCCCACGTTGCTGGAAGGTGGGGCCTCGGCTGAGCCGGCGATGTCCTCTGCCTCATCGACGCCAGCGGAGCGGGGACTTGTCGGAGCCGGCATCTTCCTCTGCCTCGTCCTCGGTCTCTCCAAACAACGCCTCGCCCGCTTCATCGCCCTCTTTTCTAGCCTCTTTGTAGGCGGCCGCAGCCTCTGCCACCTTCATGCGGTACCGCCAGCGCTCGAGGCGGCCCTTGCGGGCGGAGCGGTACGAGTCGAGCAGCGCCTCCTGCTCCGCCCGCTCCGCAGCGATCTGCTCCTCCGCCTGCAGGTGCTCCTGGAGGAGATGGTGGTTGTTGGCGCCGTCGGCCTGCGCCTCCCGGAACTGCTCCTCACGCATCTGCCTCACCTTGTTCAATATTGGGCACGGGCCTCGCCGATGGTCATGGTGCAATGCACCGGCGAGGATGGCGCGGAGGAGGGGGTTGGCGCTTGATCATCAACTACCATGTTCTCCATTGGGACGTCGTCGTCCTCCGGCTGCCTGCCGGCCAGCCAGTCGGCAGCAATGGCTGCCATCTCCTTGTGGTCCGTCGTCCGCCCGTCCCAAAGAGTGCTAGAGCGCGAGGAAGCCATGGTGGGAACGGATGCGGATGATTGCGGCTATGGCTGGCGCAACAATTTATATAGCAATGGTGGGCGCGCGGAGGGACGGACGTGTGGTGCCGGAGTAGCTGCCTCGGCAACCGCGTATCATTAATGTGGGCGGCAGATGGACGGACGGACGACACTTGTGTTGTTTGAAGGCGGAGCAATCGCCTGCACCAGGAAGCGGGGTGGGCGGCGCTGACTGTTTCGGGCGGAAAGCGCGCGCGGGCGAGGAGATGACTTTACTTGGAGAGGAGACAATGGGGACCCACCAGGTCCATAGCCTCACGTACGCAAGTGCCTCCTTATTATATATATATATATATATATATATATATATATAATTTATTTTGCTTCCTCCTGGTTTCCTGACATCATGGTCCCACACCATTGTCAACCTCCTGGAGTAGTCAATGAACGAGAGAATTGCACAAGAAGCATCCGACAGCTGGGACCAAGCAGCTCGAGCAGTATTTGTGCAAAGTTTTTCGATGTTTAGCCCAGATATTAATTTTTCTCCTCTGAACAACAACGAAAGCATCGCTGCAGGTATTAACTTGGCGAGCTGTGGCCCGTCTAGCCCAGGCCAGATATCCATCCCAGATATTAATTTTTTTCAAGCTGAAAATGGCTAGCCCAGCTATACTTTTTTTTAGGAATACCCAGGCAAGGTCAAGTTGTTATTCTCCACCCCGCTGGGCTGCAAATCTTTCCTAGGAGGGATGCATTAGGCTTAACAAGAAAATTGACTTTAAGAAATAATAAATGGGATGTAATTGTAAAAACTGGGCAGTAACTATAAAAAAATGCACCAAACACGTGATTACTTTATAAATTATTATTTCTGGATATTGAAAATTTTAATTTCATTAATTGTTGCGAGCACAATGTTTCATTGGATTTTTACGTAATATAAATTTATATTGAAATTGTATTTAATCTGACTAGAAATTTCGAGATAAAAATATTTCGGATCCCATCAAAATGTGGGAAATTTTATTGAATTCTGTTTTGAACGGTTGGTTGAAATTGGTTGTACTTTTAACAAACTATAAATGGGTTGTACTAAATTCCATTAGAATTCAAAAATGGGCTACACATTCTTACAAATCTCAAATGGGCTATAAGTTCTCTACCACACACTTCTGACCTTACTAAGTTGACGCGTCCCCTAAAAAAATAGAGTTGACGCGTATGCAAGGCTTTGTCAACTTATAGTCAACACACGGTTCTAGCAGCAGTGGCCGTTGGATGTCCATCCAACGGTTGCCGTGCTTCTTCTTCAATCTCGGATATTCTAGCTTCACCTGCCCAAAAAATGATTCCTCCCCCAGAAATCTAGGGTGCACCATTTCGGAAGCTGACCTGTGGGCCTACTAAGTTGACGTACCAAGGGATTTGTCAACTTAGTCAATATAAACGATTCTAGCTGCAGTGACCGTACGGTGTCCATACAACGGCCGTCGTGCTTCTTCAACCTCTGGTCTTCTTGCTCCAGCCGCCCAAAGCAGAACCAGTGAACCCTCGTACTCCTCTCCGCGTGTGCATCCACTACTGCATCTTCCCCGGCTCTACGTCATCCCCTTCCTAGGCCTCGCCGTCGTCCACCGCCGTGGTGCTCTCGGCGCGGCGTGGTCAACATGGTCAAGGAATGACTTCCATCGGACGTGGACTGTATGTGGAGAGTCTGACACCTGGGTCCACGGCAGCCGCAAGGAAGTGCCTCCTTATTACACGCAAAATAATTATTCCTCCACCTGACAGCGGGGACCCACCGGACGGGCCACCGTATTTCGCGAAAAAAATGATTCGCCCCCTGACTGCTGGGACCCACGAGCTACATCTTCGCACACAAGGAAGTGCGTCTGGGAAAAAAAGATTCGCCCCCTAACTGCTGGGACCCACCAACTACATCTTCGCACGCAAGGAAGTGCGTCCGAAAAAAAAACGATTTGCCCCCGACTGCTGGGACCCACCTGCTACACCATCGCACGCAAGGAAGTTTGTTCGGGCAAAAAAAACGATTCGGCCCCCTGACTGCTGGGACCCAGCAGCTACACCTTCGCATGCAAGGAAGTGCGTCCGGGCAAAAAAAACAAAACGATTCGCCCCCCCTGACTGCTGGGACCCACCAGCTACATCTTCGCACGCAAGGAAGTGCGTTCGAGCGGAAAAAGGTGAGGAAGAAGGAAAGAAGGGTTAGGAGACGTAGGATATTCATCCAACCGCCTGAAATGGTAGACTGACCCAAGTCAGGCGACTGGCATAACAGATATAGTATGTTTTTACACAGGAAAAGATCCATAAAAACAACAACATAAAGAAAAACTATCACTGCTCGCGAAAAGATACGGCCTCGCCGTCTTTTGCTGCCGGCGCGAACCAGCCGTCGCTGCCGACGTGTGTCTCCGCACCGTGGTTGTCCTCGGCATCCAGCTACTCGTTCAAGTGGAGCATGCGGGCGCTCTGCACGGACGAGAGCACAGCCCAGTTAAAGTCGAGGACGTCCGGTTCCGCCTGCAGGAGGGCCTCGATGGCAGCGGCATCCGCACGCTCCGCGTCGAGTCGAGCCTCCGCCGCCCGGTTCAAGTCCAGGACGTCCGGTTCCGCCTGCAGGATGGCATCGATGAGAGCGGCATCAGCGCGCTCTGCGTCGAGTCGAGCCTTTGCCGCCCATTTCATGTCCAGGACATCCGGTTCCGCCTGCAGGAGGGCATCGATGGCAGCGGCATCCGCGCCCTCCGCCTCAAGTTGAGCCTCCGCCGCCCGGTTCACATCCACGACCTCCGGTTCCGCCTGCAGGAGAGCCTCGATGGCAGCGGCATGCGCGCGCTCCGCGTCGAGATGAGCCTCTGCCTCCCGGTCCTCCTTTAGTATCGCCATGTTGAACCGCTGGTCTGCCTGCACCATGGGGGACTCGGACGCCGGCATGAAGTCGACGTCCATCGTCTCATACCCATCAGGGGCCTTCTGCGCCGCGACCTCCGCAATGAATATTGGATCGGCTTCCTCCTCCTCGTAGCTTGGCTCCAGAGAACTCGGGGATTGGCCCGCCGCAAAGAGAGCTTGGGAATGGAGGTCTGTGGCGCCGACCACCGCCGCGATTTCAGCGCGGCGCTCCGGCGTCAGCATCTTGTAGTAAGTGATCTTGTGGCGCACCATCGCTTTCCGGCGAACTAGGGGACGCTTGATGCGGGCTAGGGGATCGAAAGGTGGGGGAATGGGCTGGAGATTTGGTGTGGTTTTAGGGCAGTGGCTGGCGTAGGCCGAGCAGCGAAGGTTCAGGTGTGAATAGTGGTTCCGGTGACGACCGGCCAATCGGTTTTGACTGTACATCGCTCTTGTCGTGTTCGCGTTGCAGCCCAACACGCTGGACCCTCCACGTCGCTCACCGAATGGGACGTGCTTCGTCTTGCGTTTCTGCTCGCTTGTGGGACCGCAGTTGAGAGCAAACCGACGTCCCTCCCCCTCCCCCGCCCGCGTCATATATTATACCACCACTCCCTCCGTTTTATGCAGAGTAAATAAAAACAGAACTACGGATGAGGATCCCCTGACGTGGCCGAACCCATTGAGTAACTGACATACGGGGCCTAGCAAGCATGGGGTCCGCCAGTAAGTGACCGAAAGGGAGGGTAAGGCAGGGATACCTACGTCAGAGGATCCACTTCCACTATACTACTTTGACCAAATGTTAGAGTAATAATATATGACATGCAACTTACACAAATGTTAGAGTAATAATATATGATATGCAACTTACACAAAGCATACATGGTCTAATGTGTTTTTCGAGGCTAACTTTGACCAAATGTTAGAGTAATAATATATGACATGCAACTTACACAAAGCATACGGTCAATTTTGTATGTGAAAGGAGTTTCCAATGATATAATTTTCACATTATGCATCTCATGTACTATTAATCTTGTCAATAGTCAAATTGGAAACCATCTCGAGTACAAATCTAGGAGTACGTACGAATCTAACAATATTGATTGGGCATTGTTGAAAGTTCATACCTGTTTGATCATAGTAGAGATACTTTGACTACGCATAAAACTTATATGTAAAGTAGAAAGGATAGAGGGAGTATATTGTATGTTCAAAAACGAAACAAACGTTGAATACCCTTTATATATGATTTGTGGATGCTATGATCACCGGTTCAAAATTTTGAATCCGCCTTAGGTGTCACGTGCCCCCACTTGTTCCCTCTTGATTTCATCTTGGGGTCCGAAGATCTATTGAAAGAGGACTAGGGTGGGTACATGCGAATGATACTCGACGGAATGTTCAAATGAGGCATGCGGGAGGATGGACTCGACTGGAGGGCGACATGATCGATGGAGAAGAGGGTTGGAGAGGTATGAGAAATAAGCAAACGCCACATGATTACACTTGAACGGCTCAAATAAACAATACGTTGTCTCGCTTGGCCTACATAGTGAAAGGCCTAATGCGCAATGCGGAGCACTAACACTCGAATATGGCCGGGAAAACAGGGAAACCGACATGTGGGGCACACCCGTCGGGACGACGTAGCGCAGACCAGTCCAATGGAGGAGCTGGCCCATGACCTCCTCGCCACCGACAACCGTTCATGTGGGTCGTTGGGGCCAACAATGGGGCGCAGCTCCAGCACCACCTATGGACATGGCGACCGCGGTGAGCGACACGCTCATATCGTCGCTAGACATGGTCGATTTCAGTGTGCCGAGGGTGGCGTTAGTGTTGTGGCACGACCAACGGTATGTTTGGTTTGTGCCCAAGGTTACCCCATCAAAGCATTGTGTAGCCAAAATTTTGGTTGAGGTATTGGTTGCCCATGATTTGGCCGACATTGGCAAGAAAAATGAACTAGATTTGGCTAGAGTTCATTGGCATGCCAAAGAAATGGCAACCATCCAAACAAAGACCAATCTTTGGGTCATGACCAAAATTTTGGTTGAGGTATTGGTTGCCCATGATTTGGCCGACATTGGCAAGAAAAAATGAACTAGAATTGGCTACAGTTCATTGGCATGCCTAAGAAATGGCAACCATCCAAACAAAGACCAATATTTGGGTCATGACCAAAGTTTTGGTTGAGGTATTGGTTGCCCGATTTGTCCGACATTGGCAAGAAAAATGAACTAGAGTTGGCTAGAGTTCATTGGCATGCCAAAAAAGGGCAACCATCCAAACAAAGACCAATCTTTGGGTCATGACCAAAATTTTGGTAAGGTGCACTTTGGCCACAATCCAAATACACCCCAACACCCGGCTCGTCGAGGATGCATGGGGCGCCGCGACGCGTCCGCGGAGTTGTGTAGCGCGGCCAACTACATCCTCTGGACCTGAGACCATGCTGGGTCGTCTTGCTTTTTCAATGACATGCGGGGATCGCATTTGAGCAAAGGGCATCTCGAACGTTGCCACGACCGCAGCTGACTACCCTGGCACACCAAAGCCCTCGTCCCTCGCGCCGTCGCACGGTGTGTTCCCAGCCGGCGCCAGCTGCCCGCATTCATGCCGTCCGTCGTCGTTAAGAGGCTCGGTGCCCGAGGAACCAACTCCGGCGACTTAATGACGCACCCGGACGCTTGGCCTCACCGGAATGCGCTACTTAAAGCGGGAACGCCCAGCTAACCTCCACACCATAGCGCATCGTCCTCCTACCTAGCACCACATCCGCCATGACCGCAAGTGCGAATGTTCTGCGGGAGAGCTTGTCTTCGGGGATGAAGCTCGAGATTGCCGCCCTTTCTCAAGTCGCCTCTTGCGACGCAATAGCGGCGTAGCTGGACGCGGACGCGACCGCACAAGCGGTGGCCACGCTGGCGGCCGATAACGGGAGCACCGTCAGCCGCGCGTCCTACTTGCCGCCGTCCAACGTCCGGCACCGCCAAGGTCGGGGACTCCTCCGAGGATAAGTAGGGCATGGGATGCAGCAGGGCATGGTGTGCCAACTGGCCGGTCCGTAACCCGTGTTCTACTCTTCCTGGCCGGAGACCGCACCTTCACTTCACGGGTCTTGAACCCCGCCCCCGTACATAGAGATCGTAGATGGAGGACGCCGGTCACCGCCGTAGAATAGGTTTAGGGCCGGGTTTCTTTTATTTTTCTGTCCTATAAAAGTTCGAAATGTAATGAAAATCTGCCGTGTTTGCATTAATCTCGGCCGGTGTATATGAACTTTCACAATAATATACATATTATAGGAGTAATAGCAAGATGCCCGTGCGTTGCACGGAAGATCAAGATCTTGTGAGAGAAAAGGATGAACGAGGGAAAGCCTTATCTGCAAATGTGGAGAGGAGTGCGGGTAAATTGTCATAGTTTCCTTCCTATCCGTTAGATATAGATCGGACGGCCTATATTGCAGGATGACAGGCACACCATCATCACCAACTCTGCTTTTTATTGAACCAAGACAAATCTAAAAAACCCAACTAAACCAACCTCCCAGCATATCGCGCGGGAAAAGACCCGACCGCGCCGTTTTAGTCGGGATTACCGGATTACTAGTAGTAGTATCGATGGATCACGCGAAGCAACACATTTTTTTTGAGGGGGCGAAGCACCTAGTTTAAAAGGAAAAAAAGGCGGTACACTCACAGCACTCCTGTCGCGGTTGCATTGCACCCCACACGCGTTCGGTCCTACACACGGCTCACGCAAACGGAACACGCTTCGGCTTGCCTCTTCACTGACACGTGGGACTGCACTTGGAGAAACGGACCATGCGCCAAACTCCCCCCGCCCACCGCGCGAAAATCCTGCCCCCCACACAAAAATTCCCCCCAATCCGATTCAACCGCCCTTCAGCCAAATATTCCCCAAACCCCCCTCCCCCCCCGTCCCCCCTCCACTCAATTCACTCCGCCAAAGCCGCCCTCCCACAGTACGGCGATTCTCTCGCTCCCACAGTACGCTCTCGTAGACTGCCGTCCTCTAGCCACGCCACCACCTCTGGCTACGTTCTTGTGGAGGCGCACGGCGGTCAGCGCCGCCACCACTGGCGACTTTCGTGTGGAGACGCACGGCGGTCAGCTTCTCCCATGGTACGCGCATTCTAGACTGAGGCCCCGTTCATGTCGGTGTAGCGCTGAATGTTAGTTGATAGACGTTGTTAATCTCACTGTTTGCCGAAGTAGTTTACTGTCAATATGCTCTGCTTAAGAAGCTTCCTTTCCCTGTTCTGCACTCAATCTGGTTAGCTGAGATGGCATGCCAAGGCCGATTAGTTGTTAAAATATCCTGCCATATATTTATTGTGATGTAGATTGCCATGGTCTAGTAGCCAATCTGTTAGGTGAAATAGCTCTACACCATTTTATACTCGATCTTTGTTGCTGCGATGGCCTTCGATAGTTCGATGGCTGTGTGCTCGGCCACATTGACTGCTGAAACAGCCTGCCATAATTTAGCACCCAAATTTGTTTGCTAAATTAGCTTTACATATATTTTGTTACTTAGATCTGCTGGTCCAAATATCTTGCCATAGCTTTGGACATCGACCTAGCTATTTTTTTTCTGGACTTCATAAAAAAGCATATATGTTTTTCCTGTAATATCTAGTAGAAGAACTAATTTGTATGTCTAACAGATGGACATGACTTGGATAAATTCTGCTCGAAGATTCTCCGCTGCATATGTCGAGGGGTTGAAAACTTCATGAACTTTATCGAGATGAGTACGGTGGTCCAAATCAGATGTGCTCTGCCTGTAGCAGTTGTATGAATTCAGTTACAAGACCCCAGTCAACTGTGCAAAATCATCTACACTTGTATGGGATGTCGGTCACATATACTAGGTGGGTTCATCATGGTGAAGCTGTGAACGTCAATGTTATTGACTACGTGGAAGCAGCAGATCACCATCTTGATCTGCCTGATGCTCAGGTGGAAGAGGAGGAGGAGGTGGTGGTGGCGGAGCTAGTGAGTTTGACCAACATTGAAACAATGCTACGAAATGCTCGTGCATTCCGTGAACTTTCACCTGCAGAAGAAAAACAGTGGGCCCGCATATTGGAACAATGCAACGTTGCTATCACCCCAGGAAGTAAGCTGTCAGTATTCTCAGGTATGGTCAACTTTCTTCAGGTGAAGACATCTGAGCGGATGACCAACAAATCATTCGATGCAATGTTGGCTGCTTTCCACAAATCTTTCCCAGATGCGTTTGAGCTGCCACACACCTACAGTAAAATGAAGAATTTCCTTCGTGCAGTTGGAATTGGATATGATATGATCCATGTTTGTAAGAATAATTGTGTTTTGTTCCTGAAGGATTATGCCAACTTAAGTGAATGCCCGAAATGCAAATCATCAAGATGGAAAGATGGCGATGCTGTGAAGAGGATTCCTCATAATGTTCTAAGACATTTTCCAATTACACCAAGATTCCAGAGGTTGTTTCATGATGCTGAAACAAGAGAGGATGTACTGTGGCATTCTAGGAACCAGGAGTACAGAGATCAGAATGTAATGAGCCATCCATCTCATGGTAGTGAGTGGAAAAGCTTCAATGATAAACACAAAGAGTTTGTTTGTGACCCGAGAAACATTAGACTTGGCTTAGCTTGAGATGGATTTAACCCATTTGGCCACCAGAGCACCACATATAGCATGTGGCCAGTGCTTGTTATCCTTACAACATGCCTCCAAATGTCCGCACCAAAGAATCAAACTACATGATGGCCTTGCTCATCCCAGGTCAAAAAGTCCTGGAAAGGATTTTGATTTGTTCATGGAGCCTCTTGTGGAGGAACTTCAACAGCTATGGAAGGGTGTTCTCACTCGAGACCTATATAGCACCCACAAGCTGATTTCTTTCTGCGTCTGTTGTAATTTGGTGCATCCATGATTATCCGCTTTGGGCACTATGTCGTATGAGCGACACATGGTTACAATGCATGTGTTCGCTCGACAGAATCATTGTCATACACAATACTTAGCAAGATCTGTTACATTGGACACTGCCATTTCCTTCTCAAGGACAAGCCGCATCCTAGAAAATACCGAAGACATGTGTTCAATGCAAAGCATGAAAACCGTGATGCGCCAAAGAGGCTCACCGCTGATGAGTTGCATGTAGAATTACAGAAGGTCAGGCATATTACACCAGGAAGCCATCCTGGTAATGGCAGCGGGAAAAGGAAGCGTGGCACAGTAGAAGAGAGATTATTGATTACCCGCAGGTCCACTTTGTGGGACTTGGAGTATTGGAAAGATTTGGATCTGCGGCATAATCTTGATGTGATGCACATCGAGAAAAATATATGTGACAGCATTATCGGCACACTTCTTAACATTGAAGGCAAGACGAAAGATACCTTAAAATCTAGGATTGATTTGACACACCTGGGTATCAGAAAGGATTTGCAGGTGCAAGATGAAGGTAAACCACGGGATATGGCACCAGTTGTGTACGTCTTGGACAAGGTAAAAAGAAAAGAATTCTGCGAGGTCCTGATCACGTGTGAGATTCCCACATGGATTTGCTTCCAACCCCGAAAGGAGAGTCGGTCAGATGGAAACAAGGTACAAGGGTTGAAAACTCATGGCTGCCACATCCTACTTCAAAGGGTTTTACTGTTATCCTTAGAGGATTGGGCATACGACTTATATAGAGCAGTTGCGAGAGTTGGGACAATTCTTGAGGAACTCTGCAGAGAAATATCGGGATAGATGCTTTGGAGCATCTTAGAGACAATATACCAACTATCCTATCGACCTTGAGAAGATATATCCTCCGCCTTCTTTGATGTGATGGTGCATTTGGCTGTTCATCTACCTGATGAGGCACTACTTAGAGGTCCAGTACAGTATGGCTGGATGTACCCTATTGAAAGGCGGCTACGCACTTTCAAGGGCTATGTTAGGAATAGAGCTAGACCCGAGGGTTCCATTGCAGAGGCTTACATTGCTATAGAAGCATTGACATTCTGCTCAAAATACATTGAAATAGCTTATCAGCTTAGCAAAGTGGTGGGTGAAGACAATCACGGGCTCAATGTTTTCGATTATTCTGTTCGAGTTATAGGGAAGAGTCGACAAGAGGACAAACCTAAAGATTTGGACAAAATGGTTTGGTATGTGTTGAATAACTGTCCTGAGATACTACCTTATATCAAGTAAGTGCGATCGCAGCTTATACATCGTAATCTACTAAACTTGCAGCACATTCTTATACATTTAGATGTTTGACGCGATCACTATGTTGTGCAGCATCTACAAAGAGGAGTTACTGCCGCAAAATCCAAGAAACATTGACAAACTGGTTATGGCAGGATTTGCAAAATGGTTCATGAACCATGTAAGCTTTTGAAGTCCACTGTCAATTTTTTTTAATATATTGAGTACATAAGATGATCAGCTTGTCTATTTTCTAACCATAGGTTAAGAAGATGCGGGAGGATGGGCAGGCAGTTGATGATGCCCTTTACTCACTAGCAATGGGTCCTGATACTCGGGTAAGACATTATGAATCTTGCGTTGTTGGAGATGTGCGCTACAACACCCTTGCACGAGACGAAGGCAGGAAGACACAAAACAGTGCCATCATGAGCACGGATACGTATGACAAAGAGACAACTGAAATGTATGCTAACATAATAGACATAGTTCAGTTGCAGTATATCTCCAGTTTCGAGGATCATCGGTGTGTGGTTCTGTTGTGCTGTCGTTGGTATAACCTGTTTTCCAGGATCGCAAAACCCAGAGCTGATGATTATTTCAAATCCATCAATGTTAAGGCGGCGTACCATACCAACGAGCCTTTTATTTTGGCAAATCAAGCAACACAGATGTTTTTCTTGGAAGACACATTTGCATGTAACGATGACTGGAGAGTATTGCAAAGGTTTGAACAGAGGAATTCGTTTAATGAAGTTGTACAACAAGATGATGCTTACACTGCTCCTGATGTACAAGATAACACAAATGTTCCTAATATCTTTGACAACCATCGCGTCAATGAAGCCGGCGAAAAGATTGCCTGTCGTGCTGTGGACATACAAGAGTTGATCAAGAAGAAGCCAACGTTTGAGGACGTTGAGGACGAAGAAGAAGATGACACCGTGGGGAATTACGAATCAGACTGATACACATGGCGAAGATGTTGACGCTGCTACTACGAATGATGATTACATTGCTTTTGTCGTCTTCGCCTATCAGAAGATGTTTTTTATCTATTATGTGAAATTGTGTTTGCTATGACAACTGAAACCTGACGAACATGTTGTTTAGTATTTTGCTGTGAGAACATCACTTGTTATGTATGCTGATTTGTGCTTGGTGATTGTACGACAACTAAAACATGATGACATTGTTGTTTACTTGTACTCATATTTGGCTATGAAACTTGAATTTGATGACATAGTTTATGTTGGACTGCAATTTGCTCGACGTCTTTGAATGAGAACAAAGCTGACCCGACAGGGCCTCTGCTATTTGTTTATTTATATGAGCAAAAGGGGATACCCCCTTATTTCCGTTAATAGAAATCATTAGATGTTCACAACACTACGCCCAGCCTGCTACACAGGTTTCATTCATTACTAGTTTCAGCAAAGTGCTCATGTCGTAGCCATTGAATACATCACGAGTGCTACATACACTGCAAATAAAGAGACAATCATCCTACAGAGCACATCGATTTTGCCCATTATCTTCACAAGCTCTTTCATCTCCTCATTGTTGTCAAGGCCGTTCAGCAGCTGTTGCTTGGCCATGATCAGAGGAACTGCATCTTTAACCTTCTGCTCTACATCTTCCTCTTCTATCGTTCCTTCAGTTACTTGTCCAACACCCCAACCTGCTGGTATTGGGATTCCTCGGCTAACCAAATAATCAGCGTAGTTGCATTCCCCCACATAAGCAACTTCCCAGAAATACAAATCACACGAATCTTCCCTTTTCTGCACGAATCAAATTGGAAGATCATCAACCAAACTATTAAAAAAATCAGCAACTGAAAGCAGCGGAACAACACTTGTAGAAGACTCGGCCAGGGTTGCGGATTGTGGTTGAGACGCGATGGATGACTCTGCGTGATTTGCAGCAGTGGCACCACACCAACGGCAGCGGGTTGCGATGAGCAATCGGCTGCGGTCTGTGTGCTGCGCGGGGTGTGATGAGACCCACAGGCGATGGTACGGGTGGCGACTTGGCGCATATCTGGTTGTTGCCTGCTGAAGAGCAGGTGGACGAGCAGCCAACGGACATGGTTGCTACAGCCAGAGCTTCTAATGCTAGGTAGAGTAATTAGAGAAGAGGAGAAGCGAACATTGGATATGTCAGTTTCATTACTTGCAGAGTAGCATAGCACCATATATAGTCATAGTCTAGGTTTGGATTCGAACCAACTACAGGAGCACGTCTTTCTTTTTTTAAAACTCGGCAACGTCTCTTTATTGGTACACTAGCTTGTTCTGTACGCCTTCCCACGTCTTTGATTTTCTTTCCCTTTTTTGCGAGGAAGGAAGGAGGACAAAATTGAGAGTTCCTCGGACTCGAACCCAAGACCTCTCGGTTGAAAACCAAGGGTGCTAGTCACTTATGTGGCGAACGTTCACTGTGAGGATGACGGTAGACGAACGCATTTTCCTCGCAGTTTTCTTCCTATATATAAAAAAGTATGCTACTTGGTGTCCGCATAGTCAAAAAACGGTTGTGCCAACCTTGACCGTTGGATTGACATTCAACGTCTGTCGTGTTTCTTCAGTCTCTTCTTCCTCGAGCCTCCAAAGCCAAACCAGCGCCGGCGGGAATGCCTGCTCCCGCCTCCCACGGCTGGCTGTGATCTTCCCCGGCTCCTGTTCGTTCCCGTCTGAGGCCTCACCATCGTCCTCCGCCTTGGTTCGCTCGCCGCAGCGCCGCCCTCCGGTGTTGTCAACTGTCACGACCGGTTTTTCAATAAAAATATTTATTGAGAAACCGACCTATAAAATCTAGTGTGAGGAAAATCCTCGATATCGGTAGACAAAATCTTGATACAATAAGCCAGTAGCATATGATATATTACAGGGTCGAGCTGAAGTTGCTCAACAAATTATTACAAGCACGCCAATAATTATACATAGTGGCGGATGTGACACAGGAGTGGTGGCATACTACTGACTCGTGGTAAAGTGGTGGAGTAACACAGTGGAGTGGGAGATATGACTCCCACACTGGCGGCTCATCGAGCGTCGAGGTGAGGCTCGGTGAATTTATTTGGGTAGCGGAAGAGAATATATCACAGTGACTAATCCAGGGGTCGCTCGAGACTGACTGGGATTCCTCTAGGTGTCGGACTTGCTATCGAACTCTTCATCCATGAGATCGCCTTCGTCAGCATCTGGCAAAATCAACAAGCCAGGTGAGTACTTTGAAAGTACTCGCAAGACAGTTCGGACAAAAGATATAACAAATCTATGCATGGATGTGTCATGAATAATTTAACAATGCGCAATCAATAGCAAGGTAAGTAAAAAGGGAATCGGCGGTAGCCCGCTCGAAAACCCAAAGAAGGTAAACTCAAAACCGATCGGGTGTCTGAAGCGACGCCTCGAAGGGTGAATAAATAAATAAAGCATGCCACAGTAGGGCATCTAAGCGATACCTCGTAAAGGGCTTATATTGAAAGAAAAGACATGCGTGCCGCAGTCGGACGTCGGAGCGACATCACAGAAAGGGCTTATAACAAAATTAAATAATAACAATGCCGCAGTCGGACGTCTGAGCAACATCGCAGAAAGGGCTTATAACGAAATTAAAAAATAACAATGTCGCAGTCGGACGTCTGAGCGACATCGCAGAAAGGGCTTATAATTAAAGTAAACAATAACAATGCAGCGATCGACGCGTCGGCGACATCACGAAAAGGGCTTATAACAAAATTAAATAATAACAATGCCACAGTCGGACGTCTGAGCGACATCGCAGAAAGGGCTTAAAACAAAATTAAATAATAACAATGCCGCAGTCGGACGTCTGAGCGACATCGCAGAAAAGGCTTATAATTCATTACTCATAACTGACAAGAAATGGTGCTCACGGAAAATATTCATCACAAGACAATAAGTGGGTTAGTCCATTCACAGGAAATAAACATTTAACACTCATATGGTTCTTAGGAGTTTCTGTCACCGAGACTGACACTTGACAAGATAAGATGAACACAGTACTTGGTCATGGATAAGATGAATTTCAAGAATTTTGACTCTGCAGAGTTTGTACTAAAATTATCCACAGCCAACGGATTTCCGTAGTCACGAAGGACTAGTTCCGTTTATGGTATTTCGGAGGAAACACAGCTAACCAGTACACACCCATCCTACCTCAGGTTGCCAGGAATCACCCTAGACAGCGTTCAAGAAAAAACTTTGAGACGGGAAGATCACTATCTCGAATAGCATGGGATCAAATTTATATACGCGTGCTCTAAGGGGTGCCCCCCTCTCGGTCCCAACCGGAAACACCCATGCCCCCTGACCGGATGAAAGGCTTTAATTCAGGGCCATGGAACCCTCATCCCGGCCTCTCGATTTGGTGTGTACCAGGAAGTGGTTTGCGACTTACTAAGCTGTATCCCTTGCGGAAAACATGTGGTAGTACGAAAGGGGAGACGGACGGGAATTTGACTGATTTATGTTGACCTTTGGGTCAGCGATCGGCATAAGACGGCATGCTACAACACTGCCATCTTACCCATTCTCATGCCAACTCATGGCCATGCAACATGTTTCCAACAACTCATGGATTTCCCGAAACTCACGTGCCTCAACTCTTACGAGATAAACTTTCATCGAGATGCTCATGAACATGCCATGATACTAAATTAATGCAAACATGCCCAAACACTCATCATATCAAAAGTTCAAACATGCTTGCCTGGTTCGGAGTAGTCGGGGCCTAGCTCGGTGAAGTTCGCGGTCCCGTCACCTCCTTCGGTATCTACGGTATATAAAAAATATACGCACTAATGTAAATACAAAGGGGTTCTCAAAAAATATTCCAAATATTTTTCAAATAAATCTGATAAAAAACTAGACAACAATTTTAAGAGGACAGAAAAAGAATCACTCAAAAATCCCTTTCTGTTTAAAAGTTATAAGAGTTTTGGTCCAAGAACATTTCTGTAATGAAACAGAAAATACTCAGGGGGTAGAACAGAAAAGTTCAGAAAATGATTAGGTATGGAAAGCGTATTTATCAGAATACGCTTTCAGAAAACGTTTCAAAATAAATAACAGAGAGGCTGACGGGCGGGTCCCACCCGTCAGGTTTAAAAATTCAAACGAGGCGGCAGAGCTCGTCGGCGCCCGAGAGCCGCGGGGGTCGCCGGCGGCGATCCACGACGAGAAAGGAGGATCGGTTGGTACCTCCGTGCTCAGGGCGCCATTCCGCGTCGGTGGGTGGTGGTGGTGATCGCCGGCGAGCACTGTGTCGACGGCGGCCCTTGCTCCGGCGGGCGGTGGCTCGGGTGGTCGTGGGCCTCGTCGGAGAGAGCTGCTGGGGTCAAATTGGAGTGGGGGTTAGTCTCCTAGGGGTGGCACGAGGCTACGGGCAAGAGTAGGGCGGTGGAGGAGTTCTCACCGAAGAGAACGTTGCCGGAGCCCGAGGCGGACGGAGGTGGCCGGAGTTGAGGAAGAAGGGCCCCTCGAGGCTCTTCCAGTGGCTAGGCGGGGTCTGGTGGGGTGGTGGAGTTGTGCGGGGGCGAGAGCAAGCTCGGGGGTGCTATTTATAGTCGGCCCGAGGCGGTTGCCGTGAACGGGTAAGTCCGGCGACCGATTACGGCGGCGCTGTGGCTGGACGATCGGCTTAGGTGTTGAGCATCATCTAGATGAAGCACTGGTGCCATCCCAGTGTCCAACTCAGCAAGGAAGGGGTGGTTACGGCCTGTCCTCGATGGAACGGCCGTACGGCACGTCGGCGGCAGTGAACGCGCTCTGCGCGTGCCAGGCCACGGCGACGGTGCTGCATGCGTGCGCTAGCAAGGAGATGGCCACGCGGAGCTCTCAGAAGGTTTGGGCAGTGCCGAACGGTGTTATGCCGCAGGGTACCCCCTTGTCAGCCGCTACGGGGGTTCTGCCGCCATGGAACACGCCGGCGCATGCGGGCCAGGGCGCCACCGACGCCAGGAACGAGCCAAGCGCGCGTGTGGTGCTCCGGACAGGGAGGAGGGGCTGCGAGCAACGTGCCAAGTGCACAGTTTACATGTGACTGAATCTCTGACGAAGAAACGACACTGAATTCTGAATTTTACTGAAGATGTACAGTAACAGTGCATGCCAGGTGTTCGATAGAATGATTTTGGCATGTGGGGATTTTTCCTTGAGCTGGTTTTTGGTGGAGTGGTCTCTCATTGCAACTAGGGGTTGCCTGAATTTTGGTGGAATTTTTGGAGGAGTGGAGATATGAATTTCACCAAATTTGACAAATCTGGTCCAAACTTGCAGAGGGTGAATTTTGAAAATTTTGAAAAGAAGAAGAGTGGATCTTGATGGTTCTAGGTTGTGGGTGCTAAGGACTATCCAGAGGAGTTGAATTGAGATCAAAGATCAAAGGCATTAAGGTACTTGCTTTGCAAACTACCTAGGCTCAAAATAATGGACAGAATTGTTTTGGGAAAAGAATTTAATGAGTTGGACTTGTTGGGACAGAATATATGAATTGTCCCAAAGGGGAAGGAGGGGTTTTGGGAAGATTTTCCACATGAGGCATGGCAAGACCATGGATGGTTTTCAAATAAGAGAAGACCCAAAACTCCTAGGGTTTTCTTCTAAAAGAAAAATAAATCCCAAAAACAAATCTTGAGAAGGGGGAAAATCAGAAGAAAGGTTTTTAATAACCAACACCAGAGTTGAAGAAGATGCCAAAATAAAATCTTTTGTCAAAGGGAAAATTCTTGAGAGAAGGAGATTTTTGGAAGGGTTCAAATGACCTCGTTCAAAACCAACAAAGTTTTTGCTGAAAACCAAAACAAAAATTTTGGAGTGTCACAACACCTACCCCCTTAGGAAAAATCTCGTCCCCGAGATTCCAGCTGATCCTCAAATAAATGTGGGTGCTCTGTCCGAAGAAAATCCTCTCTTTCCCAAGTGGCTTCACTTTCGGTGTGGTTGCTCCACTGAACTTTGAAGAACTTGATGGTTTTCTGTCGGGTTCTCCTTTCAGACTCTTCCAAGATTTTTATTGGATGCTCCCGATATGTGAGGTCTGGTTGCACGTCAATGTTTTCATGGGGTACTTGTTTCTCTGGGTTGCTCACGCACTTCCTCAATTGCGAGAAGTGGAACACGTCGTGAACGTCGGATAAATCTTCGGGTAAGTCTAGCTGGTAGGCTACCGTGCCTTTCCGTGCCACTATGCAGAATGGTCCGATGAATCTTGGTGCTAGCTTCCCTTTAATCTTGAATCGATGCAGGCCTCTCATAGGGGATACTCGTAGGTACACAAATTCACTGGGTTCAAAGCTGACTCCCCGATGTTTTTGATCGTAATAACTCTTCTGTTGACTTTGGGCTGTCTTGAGTCGGTCCTTAATCACCTTGACCTTATCTTTAGCCTCTTTGAGCATGTCTGGGCTGAAGATATGGCTGTCTCCGGTTTCCGACCAATTTAGCGGGGTACGGCATCTTCGCCCGTACAAAGCCTCAAATGGTGCCATTTGCAGGCTGGCCTGATAACTGTTGTTATATGCGAATTCTGCGTATGGTAAGCTCTCTTCCCAACTGGTCCCATAGGTGAGGACACATGCTCTCAGCATATCTTCTAGAATCTGGTTTACTCGCTCAGTGTGCCCATCTGTCTGGGGATGGTATGCGGTACTAAATGCCAGCTGAGTTCCCAGAGCTTGTTGTAAGTGATCCCAAAATCGGGAGACGAATTGAGTGCCTCTGTCCGAGATTATTTTCTTTGGGACTCCATGTAAGGCATTTATACGGGAAAGGTAGAGCCTAGCAAGCTTCTGAGTGGTGTGGGTTGTCTTCACGGGGATGAAGTGCGCTACTTTAGTCAATCTATCAGTGATGACCCAAATGGCGTTATTTCCATGCCGTGACCGAGGTAGCCCAACAATAAAATCCATCCCAATCTCGTCCCATTTCCACTCGGGTATTTTATTTGGCTGTAAAAGTCCGGCCGGTTTCTGATGCTCGGCTTTGATACGTTGACAAGAGTCACAACATGCGATGAACGTGGCTATGTCCCTTTTTACACCGTGCCACCAATATTTTTCCTGAATATCCTTGTACATTTTTGTCCCTCCAGGATGTATCGAATACGGGGCGGTGTGGCCTTCAGCTAAGATCTGCTGCTTAAGATCCGATATTTGGTATGCAAAGTCTATCCCCGTACCACAATATTCCTTGCTTATCGATAATGAACTCTGGGGCCTTGCCCAAACTCACTTTTCGTTTAATGCCTTCAATGCTGGGGTGTCCATGCTGAGCCTCTTTAATTGTCTGCATCAGAGTGGGCTGTATTTCTAAATTTGATATGCTGCCTTCGGTGACTACCAGCAGGTTGAGTTTAGCAAACTCCTGCTGGAATTCAGGCCTCAGGTTTGGCAGGTCGTCGTCGTTTGGGCTAGGGTTCCGACTTAGGGCGTCTGCCACTACATTTGCTTTCCCTGGGTGGTAGTGGATTCCAACATCATAATCCTTCACTAGTTCCAACCAGCGTCGTTGCCTCAAATTTAGTTCCATTTGTGTGAAAATATACTTGAGACTCTTATGGTCTGTATATATCTCACAACGATTTCCAAGTAAAAAGTGTCTCCATTCTTTGAGTGCATGTATAACTGCTGCTAACTCCAGGTCATGAGTAGGATAATTTTCTTCATGTTTGCGAAGTTGTCTGGAGAAATATGCGACTACCTTGCCTTCTTGCATCAAAACGCATCCGAGGCCTTTCTGGGATGCGTCGCAATATACCTCAAAATTCTTGTGTATGTTCGGCACAATTAATACCGGTGCTGACGTTAATTTCCTCTTTAATTCTTGGAAACTTTTCTCGCAAGCTTCCGTCCATTCAAACTTCCTGTCTTTCTTGAGTAGTTGCGTCATTGGCTTTGCTATGGTGGAGAATCCTTCAATAAATCTTGGTAGTAACCTGCCATTCCCAAGAAACTTCAGACGTCATTACTGCTGGCTGGTGGCTTCCAGCCAAATCTGCTTTGACCTTTTCCGGATCTCGGCAATACCTTCTTGGGTCAAGACGTGGCCCGAAAACCTACTTGCTTTAGCCAAAATTCACACTTGCTGAATTTAGCATACAATTGATGTTTCCTGAGTTCCCCCAGTACAATTCGGAGATGTTCAGCGTGCTCTTCTGGTGTTTTGGAGTATACCAGAATATCATCGATAAATACCACAACAAACTTGTCCATAAACTTCATGAATACTTTGTTCATGAGGTGAACAAAATATGCGGGGGCGTTTGTTAGTCCGAATGGCATTACGGTGAACTCATACAATCTGTATCTGGAGGTGAAAGCTGTCTTGGAATATCTTCGGTTCGCACTTTCAGTTGATGGTATCCCGACCTCAAGTCAATCTTTGAGAATACCTTGGCCTGAGCGAGTTGATCGAATAAATCATTTATTCATGGCATCGGATATTTGTTCTTGATTGTGACCATGTTTAGCGCTCGATAGTCTATGCACAATCTCAGTGTTCCATCCTTCTTTTTGGCAAATAAAATTGGTGAACCCCAGGGCGAGGAGCTGGCTCGTATATAACCCTTGTCCAGTAATTATTTTATTTGCTTCTTCAGTTCTACCAATTCGGATGGTGCCATTCTGTATGGTTTCTTGTATATGGGGGCGGTTCCGGGTGCTAGCTCAATGCTGAATTCTATCTCTCGGTCTGGTGGCATACCTGGTAGCTCTTCGGGAAATACATCTAGAAATTCACACACTACTGGAACCTTGCTCAATTCAGAAATATCCACCTTGTTCAATCTCGGTTGCCGGGATATTTTTCTTTCCTTGGCTGAAACCTTTATGGTCTTCCCGTGGTGGTGGGTGAGAATTACGGTCTGGTTGAAACAATCAATAAAACCTTTGTTGGTGGTTAACCAATCCATCCCTAGGATGACACCCAGTCCTTTATTTTCCAACACGATAAGATTTGCGTGAAACTTCAACCCTTCAAACTCGATAACCACACCACGGCAAGTAACTCGGGTAACTTGCTTAATTCGTGGGACTTGGCGATCATAGATTTTTTCAAGGAAGCATCTAAAATTATTTTGCAAGGCAAAACTTTTGAAACGAATGAGTGAGAAGCTCGAATCAAACAAAACCATGGCAGGTATTGTGTTGACAGAAACGTACAGCGTCATTTATATCTAGGGCATTTTGTGCTTCCTCTTTGGTCACGTGGTTCAGATGATCCTTCCTATGGTTGTTATTTGGGTTGAAATTGTTGCGCTTTGGCGCCGAATTATTGCCTCCGTTGTTCGGCTTTGGGGTCGAGTTCCTTGGCTTGGGGCACTGCTTGGCATAGTGCCCTTCTTCTCCACAAGCATAACAGGTAACGCCTGGGTGGTATGTGAACTCCTTGTCCCTTGCATGAAAATTCTTGATTGGGCGTGAGACGCTTGTCGTGGGTTTGGGTGTCCAGTTTTTCTGAACATCTGTCCTGCTGCGGTGGTTGCGGGCATGATTCGTCTGGTCCCTCTTCCGCTTGCGGAAATCTTCCAAGCTGCGTCTCTCATTTTCCAAGGTAATGGCCTTATCCACCAGCGTCTTAAAATCTGGAAAGGTGTGCACGACCAGTTGGCATTTAAGCGCGGGAGTCAGTCCGTCCAGAAATTTTTCCATTTTCTTGCTTTCAGACATACGCTCCTCGTTGGCGTAGCAAGATAGCAGAGTAAACTGACTGTTGTATTCTGACACCGTCATTGTCCTTTGCTTGAGGTCATCAAATTCTCTCTTTTTGATCTTCATAAGACTCTTAGGAATATGTGCCCACGAAAACCTTCTTTAAATTCCTCCCATGTTATATTATTTTCGTTGGGGTGCATGTGTAGGAAATTTTCCCACCACGATGCGGCTGCTCCAGTGAGATAGTGCGGAGCATAAAGCACCTTCTCAAGGTCTAAACACTGGGCAATAATTCGGCTTCAAGAGGTTTGTCAGTGTGAGAAAAAGTTTGGGGACATGTCTGCTGTAGCTCAGATAACTTTGATTGCTGTTGATACTGTCCACGGTGATTTCCCATATTGATGACTTGGTTCATCATTTCCTGATGTTGTTGCTGACTTTTTTCATAAAGACGGCACATTTGGGAAAGTGCCGTTTCACCGTCCTGTTGACTTGACTGCCCCTGTGTGAAATTGTTGCTTGGGGGTGTGCTAAAATTTTCCTCTGATGGAGTTGGCATGGAGCGCATCCAAGGACGAGACATTGTTCATTCTGGGGATATATTTTGCAACACTCATAAGAAAAGAAATTAAGTCGCAGAAGTCAATAAATTCATGAAGACGGAAAAATTCGCAAATGCTCCAAGATTTTTCAAGAGAATAAACGTTTGCGCCCGGAGAAGGACTGCTCATTACATATCTTACACGCAAGCAGTAATTATACAATACATCACTCAGGATATGCGTACATATTCCTGACATGTTATTTAGGCTAGTGCACTCCTCCAGTTCCTACATGATGCGCAAACAAGCTACTTCTTACAGCCTATGTACATATAAACATATCGTACAAGTCGGTACATCGCATGGAGGTTAAGCGTACTCAGTCGGAGATGGTAAGGATTTCCCTTGGCCTGCCAAGGGTGAGGCATAGTGAGGCTGGGGACTCAACCTCCTCTTTGGTGATAGGCTCCAGACGTGAAGTGCTGCGCTGAGTTGGTGGAGCAGGTGCCCTATGCGGGACAACTCGAACATGAGCGGGCACGAGGGGTGGTGCAGAATGAACCGGGGTAGGCGCAATGACATGGTTGAACTCCCCCGTGGTAGGCAGGCGATGAGTAGTGGTGAGAGAAGTAGGAGCAAACGATGTTGATGACGAGACGAAAGTCAGTGGCGGTGCGGCGCGCAGGAGATCCCTCCTGTTGGCGGCACAGCCATGGACTGAGTCCATTAGGGCAGCTACAAAGTCGTTCACCAGGTTGTCGAAGGCTGCCTCCAAAGCCCGGAGATACTCGATAAGCATCTCAAAAGCTTCGTCTCGTTCTCCTCTGGGGCAAGAGAACGCGTAGTGGCAGGTGTATGGCACGTGACATGGCAGGTAGCGGTAACGACGAGTCTTCATCGAAGGGAGGATATCCCTGAGATGAGCTATCGCCTCACGGGCTGCCATCTCCAGTGCAGGCTTCTCTGTGGGCATGGCTCTCCCCAAGAACCGGAAACGCTCAACTCGCCCTCCCTTGAATTGCACCGCGGCTTGGTGCATGATTAGACGGTCATTGACCTTGTGCTGAGAGAGTGAGAAGACTGGGCGCACAGATGGCCCCATCGCGACTTGGACGATGAAGGAGAGAAGCTTGACGAACCCATCGGGGATGTTGGCAAACATCTGTGACTCACAGTCGTTGCCAGCCATCTACAAAAGTAGGCAAAATCCTGAGTAGTCAAATCATAAATTTATGCTGACTGCCAGAAATTGACTATGTTTGTAAAAATTAATTAAAATCTCTATATGATAATAACTGATTAGCGATCGTACCTAGTGGCTTCCTACAGTCAGCCTGGCTCTGGTACCAAGCTTGTCACGACCGGTTTTTCAATAAAAATATTTATTGAGAAACCGACCTATAAAATCCAGTGTGAGGAAAATCCTCCATACCGTAGAAAAATCTTGATACAATAAGCCAGTAGCATATGATATATTACAGGGTCGAGCTGAAGTTGCTCAACAAATTATTACAAGCACGCCAATAATTATAAATAGTGGCGGATGTGACACAGGAGTGGTGGCATACTACTGACTCGTGGTAAAGTGGTGGAGTAACACAGTGGAGTGGGAGATATGAATCCCACACTGGCGGCTCATCGAGCGTCTAGGTGAGGCTCGGTGAATTTATTTGGGTAGCGGAAGCAAATATATCACAGTGACTAATCCAGGGGTCGCTCGAGACTGACTGGGATTCCTCTAGGCGTCGGACTCTCTATCGAACTCTTCATCCATGAGATCGCCATCGTCAGCATCTGGCCAAATCAACAAGCCAGGTGAGTACTTTGAAAGTACTCGCAAGACAGTTCAGACAAAAGACATAACAAATGTATGCATGGATGTGTCATGAATAATTTAACAATGCACAATCAATAGCAAGGTAAGTAAAAAGGGAATCGGCGGTAGTTCGCTCGAAAACCCAAAGAAGGTAAACTCAAAACCGATTGGGTGTCTGAAGCGACGCCTCGAAGGGTAAATAAATAAATAAAGCGACACCTCATAAAGGGCTTGTATTGAAAGAAAAGACATGCGTGCCTTAGTCGGACGTCGGAGCGACATCACAGGAAGGGCTTATAACAAAATTAAATAATAACAATGCCGCAGTCGGACGTCAAAGCGACATCGCAGAAAGGGCTTATAACAAAATTAAATAATAACAATGCCGCAGTCGGACGTCTGAGCGACATCGCAGAAAGGGCTTATAATTAAAGTAAACAATAACAATGCCGCAGTCGGACGTCTGAGCGACATCATAGAAAGGGCTTATAACAAAATTAAATAATAACAATGCCACAGTCGGACGTCTGAGCGACATCGCGGAAAGGGCTTATAACAAAATTAAATAATAACAATGCCGCAGTCGGACGTCTGAGCGACATCGCAGAAAGGGCTTATAATTCATTATTCATAACTGACAAGAAATGGTGCTCACGGAAAATATTCATCACAAGACAATAAGCGGGTTAGTCCATTCACAGGAAATAAACATTTAACACTCATTTGGTTCTCAGGAGTTTCTGTCACCGAGACTGACACTTGACAAGATAAGATGAACACAGTACTTGGACATGGATAAGATGAATTTCAAGAATTTTGACTTTGCAGAGTTTGTACTAAAATTATCCACAGCCAACGGATTTCCGTAGTCACGAAGGACTAGTTCCCTTTACGGTATTTCGGAGGAAACACAGCTAACCAAGTACACACCCATCCTACCTCACGTTGCGGGAATCACCCTAGACAGCGTTCAAAAAAAAACTTTGAGACAGGGAGATCACTATCTCGAATAGCATGGGATCAAATTTATATACGCGGGCTCTAAGGGGTGCCCCCCTCTCGGTCCCAACCGGAAAACCCATGCCCCCGACCGGATGAAAGGCTTTAATCCAGGGCCATGGAACCCTCATCCCAGCCTCTCGATTTGGTGTGTACCAGGAAGTGGTTTGCGACTTACTAAGCCGTATCCCTTGCGGAAAACATGTGGTAGTACGAAAGGGGAGACGGACGGAATTTGACTGATTTATGTTGACCTTTGGGTCACGATCGGCATAAGACCGCATGCTACAACACTGCCATCTTACCCATTCTCATGCCAACTCATGGCCATGCAACATGTTTCCAACAACTCATGGATTTCCCGAAACTCACTTGCCTCAACTCTTATGAGATAAACTTTCATCGAGATGCTCATGAACATGACATGATACTAAATTAATGCAAACATGCCCAAACACTCATCATATCAAAAGTTCAAACATGCTTGCCTGGTTCGGAGTAGTCGGGGCCTAGCTCGGTGAAGTTCAGCGGTCCGTCACCTCCTTCGGTATCTGGGTATACAAAAATATACGCACTAACGTAAATACAAAGGGGTGCTCAAAACATATTCCAAATATTTTTCAAATAAATCTGATAAAACACTAGACAAAATTTTGAAGAGGACAGAAAAAGAATCACTCAAAAATCCCTTTCTGTTTAGAAGTTATAAGAGTTTTGGTCCAAGGACCTTTCTGTACTGAAACAGAAAATACTCAGGGGGCAGAACAGAAAATTTCAGAAAATGATTCGGTTTGGAAAGCGTATTTATCAGAATACGCTTTCAGAAAACGTTTCAAAATAAATAACAGAGAGGCTGACGGGCGGGTCCCACCCGTCAGGTTTAAAAATTCAAACGAGGCGGCAGAGCTCGCTTGGCGCCCGAGCTGCTTGGGTCGCCAGTGGCGATCCACGGCGAGGGAGGATCGGTTCGTACCTCCGTGCTCGAGCGCCATTCAGCGTCGGTGGGTGGTGGTGGTGGTCGCCAGCGAAACCTGTGTGTCGACGGCCCTTGCTCCGTGGACGGTGGCTAGGGTGGTCGTGGGCCTCGTCGGAGAGAGCTGCTGGGTCAAATTGGAGTGGGGTTAGTCTCCTAGGGGTGGCACGAGGCTACGGGCAAGAGTAGAGGCGGTGGAGGAGTTCTCACCGAAGAGAACGTTGCGGAGCCCGAGGCGGACGGAGGTGGCGGAGTTGAGGAAGAAGGGCCCTCGAGGCTCTTCCGGTGGCTAAGCGGGTCCGGTGAGGTGGTGGAGTTGTGCGGGGCGAGAGCAAGATCGGGGTGCTATTTATAGCGGTCCGGCGGTTGCCGTGAGCGGATAAGTCCGCGAGCGATTATGGCGGCGCTGTGGCTGGACGGTCGGCTTAGGGGCTTGAGCATCATCTAGATGAAGCACTGTGCCATCCCAGTGTCCAACTCAGCAAGGAAGGGGTGGTTCTGGCTTCGTCCTTGACGGAACGGCCGTCACGACACGTCGGCGGCGATGAACGCGCTCTGCGCGTGCCGAACCACAGCGACGGTGCTGCATCGTCGCTAGCAAGAGATAGCCACGCGGAGCTCTCGGAAGGTTTGGCGGTGCGAGCGGCGTTATGCGCAGGTGCCCCCTTGTCGGCCGCTACGGGGTTACGCCCGCCGTGGAACACGCCAGCCTTGAAGCGGGCGAAGCGCCACCGACGCCGAGAACGAGCCAGCGGCGTGTGGTGCTCCGGACACGGAAGAGGGCTGTGAGCAACGTGCCAAGTGCACAGTTTACATGTGACTGAATCTCGAAGAAGAAGCGACACTGAATTCTGAATTTTCTTGAAGATGTCTGATAGCAGGCATGCCGGTGTTCGAGAATGATTTTGGCATGTGGGGATTTTCCTTGAGCTGGTTTTTGGTGGAGTGGTCTCTCATTGCAACTAGGGGTTGCCTGAATTTTGGTGGAATTTTTGGAGGAGTGGAGATATGAATTTCACCAAATTTGACAAATCTGGTCCAAACTTGCAGAGGGTGAATTTTAAAAATTTTGAAAAGAAGAAGAGTGGATCTTGATGGTTCTAGGTTGTGGGTGCTAAGGACTATCCAGAGGAGTTGAATTGAGATCAAAGATCAAAGGCATTAAGGTACTTGCTTTGCAAACTACCTAGGCTCAAAATAATGGACAGAATTGTTTTGGGAAAAGAATTTAATGAGTTGGACTTGTTGGGACAGAATATATGAATTGTCCCAAAGGGGAAGGAGGGGTTTTGGGAAGATTTTCCACATGAGGCATGGAAAGACCATGGATGGTTTTCAAATAAGAGAAGACCCAAAACTCCTAGAGTTTTCTTCTAAAAGAAAAATAAATCCCTAAAAAAATCTTGAGAAGGGGGAAAATCAGAAGAAAGGTTTTTAATAACCGACACCAGAGTTGAAGAAGATGCCAAAATAAAATCTTTTGTCAAAGGGAAAATTCTTGAGAGAAGGAGATTTTTGGAAGGGTTCAAATGACCTCCTTCAAAACCAACAAAGTTTTTGCTGAAAACCAAAACAAAAATTTTGGAGTGTCACATCAACATGGTCAATAACCGAGAGGAATAAGGAGATGACTGTACATGGTGAGGATGACAGTAGAGACCCAGCAGCGCGCGCAGTAATTTTGTTTTTTTGGGACGGAGAAGGGTATCAACTGGGTTGTGCGGGACCCGTGGCCCGTCTAGCCCAGGCTTTAATTTAATATTATTAGCACATGACCAGCCTAGTTTGTTTTTTTCCTTTCTGAAAAATGGCTAGCCAGCTATTTTGTTTTTTGTAGAATAACCAACAAAGGCCTACTTGCTTTTCTACGCCCCGCTGGGCCGGAAATCTTTCAAGACGAGGAGGGATGCATTTTGCCAAGAAAATGGGCTATAAGTAATAAGAAATGGGCTATAAGTAATAAGAAATGGGCTATAAGTAATAATAAATGGGCTGTAAAATGAAAAAAATACAGCAAACATGCAATTAGTTCCAAAATACTGTTTTCTTTCGGATTTTGATATTTTAAATTTCATTGTTTTTGTGCGGGTAAAATTTCATTGAATTTAAATTAAGGTATATTTAGATTTAATATTAATTTGAATCTGGCTAGAAATTTCGGGCTGTATGCTGTTTGGGACAGATTTGGAGGCTGACTTGTGGGTCTACTAGGTTGACGTGTACTTTGGCTTTGTCAACTTAGTCCATAAACGATTCTAGCAGCGATGGACCGTTGGATGTCAATCCAACGGCCGTCTTCTTCTTCAATATCTGATCTTCTTCCTCCAACCGCCCAAACCAGCTCTGTTGGGACTACTGCTCCGCCTCCGTGGCCAAGTGTCTTGCCCTTACAGCCGCACCGCCCACCCTACTTTATTGCTGGCCGGCCATTCCTCTACTCACCCACACCTCCTGTTATTTTCCGGCGGCGGCAGCCGACCAGTATACTCTCGTACTCCCCACCGCGTGGGCAACCATTGCCGAGTCTTCCCCGGCTCCGTGTCGTTCCCTTCCTAGGCCTCGCCGTCCTCCACCGCCATGGTGCTCTCGGCGCGGCCTGGTCAATGTGGTCAGCGAACCACATCCATCGGCCGTGGACTGTACGTGCAAAATAATGATTCCTCCACCTGATAGCTGGGACCCACCGGAAGGGCCTCTGTATTTCACAAAAAACGTCCCCCCCCTGCTGACATGTCGGGCCCACCAGCTATATCTTCGCACGCAATGAGGTGCCTCCTTATTACGCACAAAAAAATGAATACCCACCCTGCTAGCTGGGACCCACCATAGTGGGAGGATGACTTGTAGGCCAACTAAGTTGACGGGGACAGAGGGCTTTGTCAACTTAGTCAATATGAATGATTACGGCTCCAAAGGCGATGACGATGTCCATCCAACGGCCGTAGTTCTTCTTCAACCTCTGGTCTTCTTGCTCCAGCCGCCCAAAGCAGCGCCGGTCGGGCCGCATGCTCCTGACTCCCGTGGCCGGCTGTGCTGCCGCGGAGGCCTCACCGCCCCCTACTATTCGCACCGCTGCCAAGCGCTGCGGCAACGGCAGCCTCACACCGTAGCCGAACTAGTGAACCCTCGTACTCCTCTCCGCGCGGGCTTCCACTGCTGCGTCTTTCCCGGCTCCGCGTCGTCCCCTTCCTAGGCCTCTCCGTCATCCACCGCCGTGGTGCTCTCGGCGCGGCCTGGTCAACGTGGTCAAGGAACGACTTCCATCGGACGTGGACTGTACGTGGAGAAGCTAACAGCTGGGTCCACGGCCGCAGCAAGGAAGTGCCTCCTTATTACGCGGAAAATAATAATTCCTCCACCTGACAGCTGGGACCCACCGGACGGGCCACTGTATTTCATGGAAAAAACGTTTCCCCCTGACTGCTGGGACCCACTAGCTTCATCTTCGCACACAAGGAAATGCGTTCGGGCAAAAAAATTGATTCGCCCCCCTGACTGGTGGGACCCACCAGCTACACCTTCGCATACAAGGAAGTGCGTCCGGGCAAAAAAAAACGATTCGTCCCCCTGACTGCTAGGACCCACCAGCTACATCTTCGCAGCAAGGAAGTGCACGGCGGTCGGGACCCACCGGTCGAAGCGTACGTAGCGTTGTCATCCTGGTCGCGAATGTGTACGTACATACTGGTCGATGTAGAGGCGCGCACGTGTCGTAGTAGTGGCGCGCACGTAGCATGTACACGTACATACAGCGGCCAAGGTGCAAGAAAGAAAATACGGCCACGTATGTGTACATACGGGCGGGGTCTCGAACGCCTACTCGCGCATACGTATGGCCCGGGCTCGTGTACATGCCTGGGTCGGAACGGAGAAATAGCATCGTCGCCGTGTTCATGGGGAGGCAACGGAATGTGTCGTGTTCATGGGGAGGCAACGAAATGTGTCGTGTTCATCGGGAGGCAACGAAACGCGTGGGAGCCAACCGGCTTGGACGGAACAGGCGGTGGAAACGAGGCCTGGCGTACCACAGAACGGAGGAAACAGCCTTGTGTTCGACCGACCACGTTCAGAACGGGGTCCTGTTGATCGGGAGGGGTGTGGCGTACCACAAAACGGACGAAACGGACCTCCTACGGTCGAAACGGGGGTCCTGTTGATCGGGAGCGGTGTGGCGTACCGTAAAACGGACGAAACGGACCTCCTATGGTCGAAACGGGGTCCTGTTGATCGGGAGGGGTGTGGCGTACCGCAAAACGGACAAAACGGAACTCCTACGGTCGAAACGGGGGTCCTGTTGATTGGGAGGGGTGTGGCGTACCACAAAACGGACGAAAAAGACTTGTGCTGGAGCGGTACGGTCGAAACGGGGGTCCTGTTTATCGGGAGGGGTGTGGCGTACCGCAAAACGGGACTCCATGGGATACTGTTCATCTCCACCGTCGACCTCCTCCAGCCTCCACGGGCTACCGTCGACCTCCTCCAGCCTCCACGGGCTCCTGTTCATCCAGCCTCCACCGCGCTTACTCCACCGGCTCTTGCTCAACCACCCCTCACGGGCACCCCTCCACCGTCTCTGCTCATCCAGCCCTCCACACCATGGGGTCCTGTTCAACCACCCTCCACCGTCTCTTGTTCATCCAGCCCTCCACACCACGGGTCCTGTTCATCCAGAGGCAACGCCACCGCCACTCGCTCATCCAACCCCCCCCGCAATGCTCACTGCTCATCCTGAGGCAGCATCGATCGGCTTCAATTAGCAGCAGTAGAGAAGGAATCGCTCGATCGGGTTCAGTTAACAGCCATCGATCGATCGCTCGGGTTCAGTAACCCGTAGCCTACAGTGCAATCGCTCGGGTTCAATTAGAGCCCAACGCCTCGCTCGGGTTCAGTTAGAGCCAATGCCTCGCACGTGTACGAGAGAAACACACATCTCTCGGCCCCCGACCTCCCACCGTAACCGGCAACTCCCCGAAATTTTCCTCGCCCTCGCTTCCACCATGGTTTTTTCCGTCATGGACGGCCCAAAGAATGTTATGCAGCTGTGTCTCCGGCCCGCCCAGGATGAAAAGCCCATTTTCTGTCATGATTTTTTGTCATAGAAGTAGGAGCCCACCACATCTATGCTGATACCAGGTTTTGTCACAATTATCGTCATAGAAGTGTCATATGTACGACAGAAAAAAAATTCGTTCGGCCCAAAATGTCATGGATGTGTCTTTTTTTTGTAGTGGCAGCAGCTTTCGTTGCTAGGTCGACGTGCTTCTGAACAATGGCGTCCAAAGATTCCAGCCGCTAGAACAAGGCCAACGTCTTTCTGTCCTCGCTGGCCTTATAGTGGCCTATGTAGACGATTTCCTCGTAGAAGTGGATGTGCAGGTCGACAGTTTCTTGCATGGCGAGGCGCTGCGCGACGAGCGCGGCCTCGAGGTGCACATTCTTCGTCGCGACCTCTGGCACCTGCAGGGCCACCAGGGCTTGAAAGAGTTCGTCACCATGGAGGCCGATGAGGGTGGCAGGCAATGAGGAGCCTGGGAACCGCTACCCTCTGCATGTGCCGGCTCTATTCTGCTTCTCCAATTAATTCCCTCTGCATGTAGAGTATAATTTGAGGATGCATCATTGACCGGTCAACGTCTCGGGAACCGCTACCCTCTCCTTCCTGTGCATTCAAGCACTTATGGAGGCGACTGTCGCTCGGGTTCCCGTCGACGACGAGGTGCCTGTGGTGACTTCGTAAAGTTCAAGATGATAGTACTAGTATACTCAATATTGTGCACTGCGACCAAGGCCGAGAGGAAAACGAGAGAACTACATATTTATTTACGGTGTACATTCACTCATTTTGCTCCATATGTACTCCGTCTCGGCGTAGTCTAGTCACTTGTTGAAATCTCTAGAAAGGCAAAGACTGCTTTCTGGTTTACAGGGCTATACTAGCAAGTACTCCCTCCGTCCGAAAATACTTGTCATCAAAATGGATAAAAAAGATGTATCTAGAACTAATATACATCTAGATACATCCCGTTTTATTCATTTTGATGACAAGTATTTCCGGACAGAGGGAGTACTACAATAGTGGGCTCACATAGCAATTTTGTCTCATGCAAGAGCCTGGCTATATGCGTGCTCCAAGGTTTGCAACTGCCACGTTTGGGTTGCACTTGGATCTTCGTGTTGGAAATATGCTCTAGAGGCAATAATAAATTAGTTATTATTATTATATTTCCTTGTTCATGATAATCGTTTATTATCCAGGCTATAATTGTATTCATAGGAAAATCAGATACATGTGTGGGTACATAGACAACACCATGTCCCTAGTAAGCCTCTAGTTGACTAGCTCGTTGATCAATAGATGGTTACGGTTTCCTGACCATGGACATTAGAAGTCGTTGATAACGGGATCACATCATTAGGAGAATGATGTGATGGACAAGACCCAATCCTAAGCCTAGCACAAAGATCGTGTAGTTCGTATGCTAAAGCTTTACTAATGTCAAGTATCATTTTCTTAGACCATGAGATTTTGCAACTCCCAGATACCGTAGGAATGCTTTGGGTGTGCTAAACATCACAACGTAACTGGGTGGCTATAAAGGTGCACTACGGGTATCTCCGAAAGTGTCTGTTGGGTTGGCACGAATCGAGACTGGGATTTGTCACTCCGTGTGACGGAGAGGTATCTCTGGGCCCACTCGGTAGGATATCATTATAATGTGCACAATGTGATCAAGGAGTTGATCACGGGATGATGTGTTATGGAACGAGTAAAGAGACTTGTCGGTAACGATATTGAACAAGGTATCGCGATACCGATGATCGAATCTCGGGCAAGTACTATACCGGTAGACAAAGGGAATTTCATACGGGATTGCTTGAATCCTTTACATCGTGGTTCATCCGAGGAGATCATCGTGGAACATGTGGGAGCCAACATGGGTATCCAGATCCCGCTGTTGGTTATTGACCGGAGAACGTCTCGGTCATGTCTGCATGGTTCCCGAACCCGTAGGGTCTACACACTTAAGGTTCGATGACGCTAGGGTTATGGGGAATAGATGTACGTGGTTACCGAATGTTGTTCGGAGATCCGGATGAGATCCCGGACATCACGAGGAGTTCCGGAATGGTCCGCAAGTAAAGATTTATATATGGGAAGTCCTGCTTTGGTCACCGAAAAAGTTTCGGGTGCTATCGGTAACGTACCGGGACCACCGGGAGGGTCCCGGGGGTCCACCAGGTGGGGCCACCAGCCCCAGAAGGCTGCATGGGCCAAGTGTGGGAGGGGACCAGCTCCAGGTGGGCTGGTGCGCCCCCCCCCACCAAGGCCCAAGGTGCAGGGAGAGTGGGAAGGGGGCAAACCCTAGGGCAGATGGGCCCTAAGGCCCACCCCAGGTGCGCCTCCCCTTCTCCCCCCTTTTGGCCACCACCCTAGATGGCATCTGGGGCTGCCACACCCCTTGTGGTGGGAACCCTAGAGGAGGCGCAGCCTCCTCCCCTTCCCCTATATATAGTTGAGGTCTAGGGGCTGCCCAACACACGAGAACATCTCCCTCTTGGCGCAGCCCTACCCCTCTCCCTCCTCGTCTCTTGCGGTGCTTGGCGAAGCCCTGCAGGATTGCCACGCTCCTCCTTCACCACCACACCGTCGTGCTGCTGCTGGACGGAGTCTTCCCCAACCTCTCCTTCTCCCCTTGCTGGATCAAGGCGTGGGAGACGTCGCCGGGCTGCACGTGTGTTGAACGCGGAGGCGCCGTGGTTTGGCGCTTAGATCCGAATCAACCGCGATCTGAATCGCTACGAGTACGACTCCTTCATCCGCATTCTTGCAACGCTTCCGCTTAGTGATCTACAAGGGTATGTAGATGCACTCCCCTTCCCCTCGTTGCTAGATTACTCCATAGATTGATCTTGGTGATGCGTAGAAAATTTTGAATTTCTGCTACGTTCCCCTACAGTGGCATCATGAGCAAGGTCTATGCGTAGTTTCTATGCACGAGTAGAACACAAGTTGTTGTGGGCGTTGATTTTGTTCAATATGCTTACCGTTACTAGTCCAATCTTGTTTCGACGGTATTGTGGGATGAAGCGGCCCGGACCGACCTTACACGTACACTTACGTGAGACAGGTTCCACCGACTGACATGCACTTGTTTCATAAGGTGGCTAGCGGGTGCCAGTATCTCCCACTTTAGTCGGATCGGATTCGATGAAAAGGGTCCTCATGAAGGGTAAATAGCAATTGGCATGTGACGCCCCAAGACCGGAGTTTCAGTTGCCTTCCAGGGTTTCCGAGTTTTGTCGTGTGATTTGTTTTGTGTGTGCATTCATCATGTCATCTCTTGCATTGCATCATCTCATCATGCCATTTAATTTTAAAAACTCATCTAAATAAATTGTATGGATTTTTTGATCCATTTAAATCGAGGGATATTCACAATTGTGATTTCTCTTTATAACATATCCTCCCAATATTTAGGGAGCTATATTAAACCATTCCATAACACATTTGCGCGGTTCTTCAAATTTCCTTTTTATCCAACTCAATTTCTTTTCTTCCTTTGGTGCCTTTTTAGTAAAATTGAGTTGCAATTTTACTTTATCCACAAATGTTCCAAATCAGCCCATAAATCACATCTAGTGTGTAGGGCCATCTCCTATAATTTCAACCCATTAGGAGTTCATTCGAATGGGTTTTGAAATCCAAACTTGTCTGAGTTAAATTCAACATGTGTGGATTTTACATTCTCTAAAAATCCTCGGGCCATTTTTGTTAATTTCCTCATATTTTTGTGAGCCCGGGAAAATTATCCGTGTGTCCAAATCCTTTTCCTAACCCTCTCTTTCTTTTTCTTCTCTTTAATTGTTTTCTGCTAAAGAAAATATAAAAGAGAGAGGGAGAAGAGAGCCCAACCAGGTCAGCCCAGCTCCTCCATGGCCCAAGGCCCAGCCGGCCCCTGACTATCTAAGCAGGCCCAGCAGCGCCTAAACCCTAGGCCTCTAGCCCGATCCCCTCGATCCCTCCTCCTCATCCCCTCGCGCCGCCACCTTCGTTCAGCGATCCCCATCGCACGCAGCCCCGCATCGTCAGGGAGCGCCGCCAGCGCTCGACCCCGCTCTCCTCCTTTCTCCTCGATCCCCTCGAGCCTCGCCTGGCCCATACACCGCGCCAGGAGAGGATCCCCACGCCCTCCTCCTCTCGCTCGGTGATCCATCGCCACCCGCCGCCACCGAGGCCAACTCGCGCGCCCCGCCTCGTCTCCCATCCTCTCCGCCGCAACGCTTCCCTCCTCCGTCGCTGCGGCCGTGCAGAGACCTCCGCCGCCCCTGCGCCTTCCCTCCTCCGCCGTCGCCGCCTCCCCATGGCGCCACACCCGCCTCCTGCGTCCCGCCATCGCTCCTCTGCCTCGACCCGCCTCTCCACTTCCACGCTGGCTGCCGCGCCGTTGCTTGTCGGCGACCACCAGGAGGCCGCTGCCTTGCGTCGTCCGTCCTCGCGCGCCCAGCTCCAAGGCCCCGCCTCTGTTTCCGGCCGCCGCCAGCGAGCAGCTCCGTCGGAGCCACGTCCGATGCGTCAAGTCCTGCGGCCGTCGCCCCTGCATCGCGCCAAGGCCAGCGACCCCCTGCACATCGAGGCCTCCGTGCACCTCTTGCTCCCGTCGACCCTGCACCATGCCTCTGCCATCCATGAGATCGCCAAGACCGAGACCCCCTTGAACAGGAGCATTTCTTCTGGATGCCAAGTAACATGACGACGAAGACCGCCAAGTTCGTCTACCGCCGTCAAGTGAACGACTACGGCGACATGAACGTCTACGACCCGTGAAAATTACCGTCGCGAGTACCTCTACCGTCATCCCGAGGACGTTGGATTCATCAAGTTCCTCCCCGAAAACAAACGTGTACACCTACAGTCGCAACGTGAACAACGACTTCCACTACGCCGTGTACGACTACTTCCCTCGACGATCATCGCGAGAATGTCTACTTCCCTCTACGAAACGCTTTCCGCCCCGAACGCACGCTTCGAAGGTATAACCGCCGAGAACGACCGCCGTGGATCGAATGCATATGTTGTATGAGATGCCCGCTTGCACCGTGTCCAAATTGTCGCCGCTTGTTCCTCCTCGTTGCCACGCCATCGTCTCGTGGGAACCCGTAACCGGAGCACCCCACCATCCTTGCATGACACGCCACGCCCACTTCTTTTGCTCCGGTATCTCCGTGAGCTACCGAACCGATATGTTGCCGTGGCATCATTTTCGGATTCGCTGCCGTGGCACCCTTTTTCGTTCCGCCATGGTGACCAAATGCTTCATAACATGCTCATGTCAACTTTTAATAAAAATTGCATAAAACTTGCACATGTCATCCGCATCATGATAACAACATTTAAATGTTTAAAATTGTTGTTTGCATTAATTTGCTTAAATGCCATGCTAAAATGATTTATTTCATAACTAAATAACCGTAGCTCGGATTTAACAAAATTATATATGTAAATGGGGTGGAAAATGCCTAGTTTAACATGGTAGCATTACTTTGCATGTTTAACTACTCTAAAATATGCTTTAGGACAGAACAGTACCAAATTCAAATATGGACATGAGGATTTTCCGAATTATCGTTTGTTGTTTCCGCCTCATTTAAACTTGCCTAAATAGGTAGTTTAATTATGCTTCACCCGCTGCCATGTTTAATAACATTTAATATTGTTGGTTCCATAACCGAGAGAGAACTAAATAATTGATGTGGTGTTTCATCAATATGCAACTCATTGCATATTGAGCTCCATTTAACTTGTAGTTTTGTTTGTGCATATTGCCATGCCATGCCTCATTAAACCGGACATGCATCATACTTGTTTATGCATCATGCCATGTTTATGTGATGGTTGTTTTACTATGTGGTTTGCTTCTTTCCGGTTTGCTTCTCTCGTTAGCTTCGTTCCGTTCGGAGTTGTGAGGATTCGCTCGACTACATCCGCTTGTCTTCTTCATGGACTCGTTCTTCTTCCTTGCGGGATTTCAGGCAAGATGACCATACCCTCGAAATCACTTCTATCTTTGCTTGCTAGATGCTCGCTCTTTTGCTATGCCTATGCTACGATGCCTACCACTTGCTATATCATGCCACCCACATTGCCATGTCAAACCTCTAACCATCCTTTCCTAGCAAACCGTTGTTTGGCTATGTTACCGCTTTGCTCAGCCCCTCTTATAGCGTTGTTAGTTGCAGGTGAAGATGAAGTTTGTTCCTTGTTGGAACATGGAGATGTTGTTCCTTGTTGGAACATGTTTACTTGTTGGGATATCACAATATATCTTATATTATTAATGCATCTATATACTTGGTAAAGGGTGGAAGGCTCGCCTTATGCCTGGTGTTTTGTTCCACTCTTGCCGCCTAGTTTCGTCATATCGGTATTATGTTCCCGGATTTTGCGTCCCTAACGCGGTCGGGTGATTTATGGGACCCCTTGACAGTTCGCTTTGAATAAGACTTTTCCAGAAGGCCCAACATTGGTTTTACCATTTGCCTCACCTATGCCCTTTTTCCCTTGGGTTTCCGGAGCCCGAGGGTCATCTTTATTTTAGCCCCGGGTCAGTGCTCCTTCGAGTGTTGGTCCGAACCGAGCAGACTGCGGGGCCACCACGGGGCAACTTGAGGGTTGGTTTTACTCGTAGCTTGACTTATTCGGTGTGCCCTGAGACCGAGGTACGTGCGACTCCTATCAGGATTTGTCGGCACATCCGGGCGGCTTTGCTGGTCTTGTTTCATTGCTGTGAAATGTCTTGTAGCCGGGATTCCGAGACTGATCGGGTCTTCCCGGGGAGAAGGAATATCCTTCGTTGATCGCGAGAGCTTATCATGGGCTAAGTTGGGACACCCCTGCAGGGTATTATCTTTCGAAAGCCGTGCCCGCGGTTATGTGGCAGATGGGAATTTGTTAATGTCCGGTTGTAGAAAACCCGAAGTTGATCTTAATTAAAACACATCAACCGCGTGTGTAACCGTGATGGTCTCTTCTCGGCGGAGTCCGGGAAGTGAACACGGTGTTGGAGTTATGCTTGACGTAGGTTGTTCTAGGATCACTTCTTGATCATAGTTGTTCGACCGTGCTTTGCCTCCTCTTCTCGCTCTCTTTTGCGTATGGTAGCCACCATATATGCTAGTCGCTTGCTGCAGCTCCACCTCCCTACCCCTGTCCTACCGTTAAGCTTAAATAGTCTTGATCTTGCGGGTGTGAGATTGCTGAGTCCCCGTGACTCACAGATACTTCCAAAACCAGTTTGCAGGTGCCGATGAAACCGTGCAGTGATTTAATTGAGCTCAAGGAGGAGCTCGATGAAGATCTTGTTCATTGTGTTGTTTCGTTTCAGCTTGATCAAGAGTGGAGCCAGTTGGGACGATCGGGATCTGTGTAGCATTTGGGGTAGTCTTCTTTTATTTTGGTTCCGTAGTCGGACCTTGATTGTATCTGTATGATGTAATGCTTTACTCATGTATTGTGTGAAGTGGCGATTGTAAGCCAACTATGTATCTCTTTTTCCCTTATGTATTACATGGGTTGTGTGAAGATTACCTCACTTGCGACATTGCTTTCAATGCGGTTATGCCTCTAAGTCGTGCTTCGACACATGGGAGATATAGCCGCATCGAGGGCGTTACATGTTGGTAATCAGAGCCTTCCCCGACTTAGGAGCCCCCTATTTGATTGTTTGCTGGCGTTGTTGAGTCTAGAACGGAAAAATGTTTTGAGTCTTAGGATTATATATATCGGAGAGTAGGATTCTTTTTACTCCTCAGTCCCTTCGTCGCTCTGGTGAGGCATCCTGACGTAGAGTTTTGACTCTCCTCTCCTCAAATTTCACTAATTTTTTTTTTAGGATCATGCGGGTATCTTGGAATCGTTCAGATGGTTTTGTGACGAGAACATTGTTCTTGGTGCCTCCTGTCATTTAGGGGTTGTGGCAGTGTCCCGGGGAGTTGAGCTCCGAGGTGTTGTCGTCACAATTTTATCGTTGCAGTTCTGGAATACCTGAGTTTTGCCGACATCGAAAATCTCTTTTGTGCAGTTGTTGGTGAGATAACCTCGATAACCCAGTACTGGGGCGAGCTCGAGAGTATTGCCATAACTCGTATAACGGATGCTTTTCGAAGGTCGAGGTAAACGATTTCCGGAGTTTTCTTGGTTATGTGTTGAAGGATGGATACAGCTGGATCTAGGTATTGTTAGTTTGGGTGATATATTTTGTGTCCCCTGTATCCCCAACACCAGATTGCATAACCAGAAAGTTTCGGGAGTTTATAGGTGGGAATTCAAGTATCTCGTAGTATATATTTCCAACACACACATGATACGATATGGGATCTATCATATGTATTTGTTCCGGCTTATTCTGCAAGCCAAATCCTTTGTTTTTGTTCCGTTTTGTGGTATTCAAGTTGCTTCAATGCCAAGTGTTGATTCCATACCTCATTCTAAATGGTGTTCTCATATTTCTATGTGAATACTAATCCTTCTTGATCACTGAGCTTGTCATGTCAATTCTTTTCTCAACCGGCGCGCTTCTCTTCAAGTAAATCCGATCATTGCAACATTCGCAAGATCAATTCTAAGCTTTTTCTCAACGGTGTTCGTTTCATCCGACCCAAGTTGTTTTTGTTTTCCCACCCTCCCACCCTTTTTTCTTCAAGGACTCAGATTTCTTAATCAAGTATCAATTTTATTGAGTGAAGTTTCTTCATTCTTTTCCTTTAATGTTTTATCCGGTGATTTCTCATGAAGACGCTAAGGAAGCTTCAACCTTATCATTGTTCCATTCTAATTTTTCTTCTCCGGTGGACTCAAGTCAAGTTTTCGGTGTTCATCATATTCCCTTCCTCGTTTCAAATGTTTTCTCATGCCGGTGCACCTCTTAATTTTTCACTTCTTGTTATTCATATGTTTCCGGAGTGCCGAAGATATCTCAGAAGATTCGCATTTCCATTCCCAATCCGTTCAAGCTATCTGTAGATAATTATCTCATTCAAGACATTTAATTCAACCGGCGCAATCTTTCTTTTAATCGTTCAATGGTGGTTCTTTTGAGTGGGCCCTAACCCACAGGTCTTTTCCCAGGATCTTACCTAACTCTTCTAATTTTCAGGAGCTATTCCCAAATTCATTGCAAAGTTTGACGTAAGAATGAGTTATCATCAGTTAAATGCCTTTGTCCAAGATCTTCAAAATTCTTTTCATTGTCAGTTCAACCTTTCTAATTTTCATTCCGGAGTGCCTCAACAATTCATGGTGATGTTTCTCATCGTCATTCTCAACATTTGAAGACCAAAGAAGAGTTTCTCTTTAATCTTGCTCCATTCTCTTCAAGATTCATGGTTCTAGCTTCGTGCCATCCTATCATAATTGTTTTAGATTGTGAGAATTCTTTTCACCCATCCGGAGCAATTCAAGAGTCTTTTCAGTTTGATTCTTCTGAGCCCATCATCTCAGAATTATTCATTCCAGCTTTCAGCTCTTGTTCCCCAAATCTTACCGGTGCATCATTCAAGTATTATCTAACCAGCTCGGGATCTCTGCGTTCACTTGTATCTAAATCCCCTCAAATATCTTCATTCGTTTTCCAATTCTTCCTGGTGAATTGTGCCTTTGCTACTTTCATTTTCAATTCTTACGGTGGTTCGTTCAAGAGTTCTCTTCCTTCGTTATTATATAGATTCATTCGTCCTTCCCAAATCCTACCGGTGAATTGTTGAAGACCTTCTCAAGTTTGCGCTATATCTCTATCTGTAATCATTTTTCAATGAGAATAAGTAGTATGCCAAATCCATTGCTTGCCATCAATTTAATTGGTGAAGGATCAGCATAATGTAATTCTTATTCTTGCTTCATCGAGTAAGTTCAATTCCTTATTTTGGAGGTTCATCAAAATTCTTTATTTCATTTATTCATCTTTCTTTCTGGAGTTCCAAGTTTTCTCGGTTATATCATTTCAAAGCTTCATCTTATCACTGCAAGGCTTCACCTTGTGTTTTCAACTTCTCTTTCTTTCTATCACCCTTTTTGTTACCGGAGTTCATCATGGAGGCTCTACATGGTGCTTCCTCAAGGATTCTTTTCATTCTTCAATTGTTCATCAAGATTTCTCGTGGAGTTAAGATCCGTCAAGCCATACTTCAAAATAAACATGGTTCCAACACATGTTTTGTTTTGAGGCATTCAAGCATTCTTCATCTTGCATTCCAAAGTGCAATTCTCTCTATCTTATCTTTTGAGATGGTGTTATGTCATTGTTGATAATTTTCCTTCGCGTTTCATGATTCACAGATTTTTAAGAGTGACTTATTTAAATCCATCATTTTATCTTTGTTCATGAGATATTTAAATCCATCAATCTCTTCATTGGAGTTGTCTTGGGCTATATTTCACCTAAAGCTTTCCCTAAGGATTGTTGCTATTTATGGTGCTTATAAAGGACCCAAGTTCTTCATTTGTCCTCTCGGTGAAATAAGTTTCTCGTCTCCTTGTTCATACCGATCCAATCTGTTGTTTCTCGTCATCTTTTTTTCGAGCTCTCTCATCTTATCAAGTTTTTCCCCCCTTCTCAACCGGAGTGTTGTCTGAAATCTTTCTTACCCCTGTGCTTTTTTTTCAATAGTTCCGGAGGCAGTGTGTTGTTGATGTCATCAAGTATCATCCTATCTTCTCAAGTTCATGTTCAATTCCTTCCATTTACAGTCGGAGTGCTGCCAAAATTATATCATTCTTGTTCATTCTTATCTCGTTTCAACCAGAGTGGTTCCAATTCCTTCTTGTCCATTGTACTCGTCATTCATGGCTTTGCAACCCCCAAGGTGCACATGGTGGTCCTTGTTTCTATTTTCTACTGGAATGCTCTCAATTTCGTTCAACTCTATTGTGTTATTCTTTCAAGTTTTCAACCTCTCGAGGTTCATTGGTTTCATTCATTTGTCAAAGAAGCAACTTAGTTTTACCTCTTCCTCTCCCGTTTTATCTCCGGTGCCATCCTAGATCTCGGGACGAGATCCTCTCGTAGTGGTGGAGTGTTGTGACGCCCCAAGACCGGAGTTTCAGTTGCCTTCCAGGGTTTCCGAGTTTTGTCGTGTGATTTGTTTTGTGTGTGCATTCATCATGTCATCTCTTGCATTGCATCATCTCATCATGCCATTTTATTTTAAAAACTCATCTAAATAAATTGTATGGATTTTTCGATCCATTTAAATCGAGGGATATTCACAATGGTGATTTCTCTTTATAACATATCCTCCCAATATTTAGGGAGCTATATTAAACCATTCCATACCACATTTGCGCGGTTCTTCAAATTTCCTTTTTATCCAACTCAATTTCTTTTCTTCCTTTGGTGCCTTTTTAGTAAAATTGAGTTGCAATTTTACTTTATCCACAAATGTTCCAAATCAGCCCATAAATCACATCTAGTGTGTAGGGCCATCTCCTATAATTTCAACCCATTTGGAGTTCATTCGAATGGGTTTCGAAATCCAAACTTGTCTGAGTTAAATTCAACATGTGTGGATTTTACATTCTCTAAAAATCCTCGGGCCATTTTTGTTAAATTCCTCATATTTTTGTGAGCCCGGGAAAATTATCCGTGTGTCCAAATCCTTTTCCTAACCCTCTCTTTCTTTTTCTTCTCTTTAATTGTTTTCTGCTAAAGAAAATATAAAAGAGAGAGGGAGAAGAGAGCCCAACCAGGTCAGCCCAGCTCCTCCATGGCCCAAGGCCCAGCCGGCCCCTGACTATCTAAGCAGGCCCAGCAGCGCCTAAACCCTAGGCCTCTAGCCCGATCCCCTCGATCCCTCCTCCTCATCCCCTCGCGCCGCCACCTTCGTTCAGCGATCCCCATCGCACGCAGCCCCACATCGCCAGGGAGCGCCGCCAGCGCTCGACCCCGCTCTCCTCCTTTCTCCTCGATCCCCTCGAGCCCTCGCCCCGCCCATACACCGTGACGCCAGGAGAGGATCCCACGCCTCCCTCCTCTCGCTCCAGTGATCCATCGCCACCCGCCGCCACTGGAGGCCAACTCGGCGCCCCTGCCTGCCTCCCATCCTCTCCGCCGACGCCTTTCCTCCTCCGTCACTGCGGCCGTGCAGATTCCTCCGCCGTTGCCCTGCGGCCTTCCCTCCTCCGCTGCCGCCTCCCCATGGCGCCGCCCCGCCTCCTCGCGGTCCGCCATCGGCTCCTCTGCCTCGACCCCGCCTCTCCACTTCCACGCTGGCTGCCGCGCCTTGTTGCTGTCGGCGACCACCAGGAGGCCGCTGCCTCGCGTCGTCCGTCCTCGCGCACCAGCTCCAAGGCCCCGCCTCTGTTTCCGGCCGCCGCCAGCGAGCAGCTCCGTCGGAGCCACGTCCGATGCGTCAAGTCCTGCGGCCGTCGCCCCTGCATCGCGCCAAGGCCAGCGACCCCCTGCACATCGAGGCCTCCGTGCACCTCTTGCTCCCGTCGACCCTGCACCATGCCTCTGCCATCCATGAGATCACCAAGACCGAGACCCCCTTGAACAGGAGCATTTCTTCTGGATGCCAAGTAACATGACGACGAGGACCGCCAAGTTCGTCTACCGCCGTCAAGTGAACGACTACGGCGACATGAACGTCTACGACCCGTGAAAATTACCGTCGCGAGTACCTCTACCGTCGTCCCGAGGACGTTGGATTCATCAAGTTCCTCCCCGAAAACAAACGTGTACACCTACCGTCGCAACGTGAACAACGACTTCCACTACGCCGTGTACGACTACTTCCCTCAACGATCATCGCGAGAACATCTACTTCCCTCTACGAAACGCTTTCCGCCCCGAACGCACGCTTCGAAGGTATAACCGCCGAGAACGACCGCCGTGGATCGAATGCATATGTTGTATGAGATGCCCGTTTGCACCGTGTCCGAAATTGTCGCCGCTTGTTCCTCCTCGTTGCCACGCCATCGCCTCGTGGGAACCCGTAACCGGAGCACCCCACCATCCTTGCATGACACGCCACGCCCACTTCTTTTGCTCCGGTATCTCCGTGAGCTACCGGAACCGATATGTTGCCGTGGCATCATTTTCGGATTCGTTGCCGTGGCACCCTTTTTCATTCCGCCATGGTGACCAAATGCTTCATAACATGCTCATGTCAACTTTTAATAAAAATTGCATAAAACTTGCACATGTCATCCGCATCATGATAACAACATTTAAATGTTTAAAATTGTTGTTTGCATTAATTTGCTTAAATGCCATGCTAAAATGATTTATTTCATAACTAAATAACTGTAGCTCGGATTTAACAAAATTATATATGTAAATGGGGTGGGAAAATGCCTAGTTTAACATGGTAGCATTACTTTGCATGTTTAACAACTCTAAAATATGCTTTAGGACAGAACAGTACCAAATTCTAAATATGGACATGAGGATTTTCCGGAATTATCGTTTGTTGTTTCCGGCCTCATTTAAACTTGCCTAAATAGGTAGTTTAATTATGCTTCACCCGTTGCCATGTTTAATAACATTTAATATTGTTGGTTCCATAACCGAGAGAGAACTAAATAATTGATGTGGTGTTTCGTCAATATGCAACTCATTGCATATTGAGCTCCATTTAACTTGTAGTTTTGTTTGTGCATATTGCCATGCCATGCCTCATTAAACCGGACATGCATCATACTTGTTTGCGCATCATGCCATGTTTATGTGATGGTTGTTTTACTATGTGGTTTGCTTCTTTCCGGTTTGCTTCTCTCGTTAGCTTCGGTTCCGTTCCGGAGTTGTGAGGATTCGTTCGACTACGTCCGTTTGTCTTCTTCATGGACTCGTTCTTCTTCCTTATGGATTTCGTGCAAGATGACCATACCCTCGAAATCACTTCTATCTTAGCTTGCTAGATGCTCGCTCTTTTGCTATGCCTATGCTACGATGCCTACCACTTGCTATATCATGCCACCCACATTGCCATGTCAAACCTCTAACCATCCTTTCCTAGCAAACCGTTGTTTGGCTATGTTACCGCTTTGCTCAGCCCCTCTTATAGCGTTGTTAGTTGCAGGTGAAGATGAAGTTTGTTCCTTGTTGAACATGGAGATGTTGTTCCTTGTTGAACATGGAGATGTTGTTCCTTGTTGGAACATGTTTACTTGTTCGGATATCACAATATATCTTATATTATTAATGCATCTATATACTTGGTAAAGGGTGGAAGGCTCGCCTTATGCCTGGTGTTTTGTTCCACTCTTGCCGCCTCTAGTTTCCGCCATATCGGTATTATGTTCCCGGATTTTGCGTCCCTAACGCTGTCGGGTGATTTATGGGACCCCTTGAAAGTTCGCTTTGAATAAGACTTTTCCAGCAAGGCCCAACATTGGTTTTACCATTTGCCTCACCTATGCCCTTTTTCCCTTGGGTTTCCGGAGCCCGAGGGTCATCTTTATTTTAGCCCCGGGCCAGTGCTCCTTCGAGTGTTGGTCCGAACCGAGCAGCCTGCGGGGCCACCACGGGGCAACTCGAGGGTTGGTTTTACTCGTAGCTTGACTTATCCGGTGTGCCCTGAGACCGAGGTACGTGCGACTCCTATCAGGATTTGTCGGCACATCCGGGCGGCTTTGCTGGTCTTGTTTTATAGCTGTGAAATGTCTTGTAGCCGGGATTCCGCGACTGATCGGGTCTTCCCGGGGAGAAGGAATATCCTTCGTTGATCACGAGAGCTTATCATGGGCTAAGTTGGGACACCCCTGCAGGGTATTATCTTTCGAAAGCCGTGCCCACGGTTATGTGGCAGATGGGAATTTGTTAATGTCCGGTTGTAGAAAACCCGAAGTTGATCTTAATTAAAACACATCAACCGCGTGTGTAACCGTGATGGTCTCTTCTCGGCGGAGTCCGGAAGTGAACACGTGTTGGAGTTATGCTTGACGAGGTTGTTCTAGGATCACTTCTTGATCATAGTTGTTCGACCGTGCTTTGCCTCCTCTTCTCGCTCTCTTTTGCGTATGGTAGCCACCATATATGCTAGTCGCTTGCTGCTGCTCCACCTCCCTACCCCTGTCCTACCGTTAAGCTTAAATAGTCTTGATCTCGCGGGTGTGAGATTGTTGAGTCCCCGTGACTCACAGATACTTCCAAAACCAGTTTGCGGTGCCGATGAAACCGCAGGTGGCGCACCGAGCTCAAGGAGGAGCTCGATGAAGATCTTGTTCATTGTGTTGTTTCGCTTCAGTTGATCAGAGTGGAGCCAGTTGGGACGATCGGGATCCTGTAGCATTTGGGGTAGTCTTCTTTTATTTTGGTTCCGTAGTCGGACCTTGATTGTATCTGTATGATGTAATGCTTTACTCATGTATTGTGTGAAGTGGCGATTGTAAGCCAACTATGTATCTCTTTTTCCCTTATGTATTACATGGGTTGTGTGAAGATTACCTCACTTGCGACATTGCTTTCAATGCGGTTATGCCTCTAAGTCGTGCTTCGACACGTGGGAGATATAGCCGCATCGAGGGCGTTACATGGCATATCACGTTGTGGTTTTTGCGTAGGTAAGAAACGTTCTTGCTAGAAACCCATAGAAGCCACGTAAAACATGCAAACAACAATTAGAGGACGTCTAACTTGTTTTTGCATGGTATGCTATGTGATGTGATATGGCCAAAAGAATGTGATGAATGATATGTGATGTATGAGATTGATCATGTTCTTGTAATAGGAATCACGACTTGCATGTCGATGAGTATGACAACCGGCAGGAGCCATAGGAGTTGTCTTAATTTATTGTATGACATGCGTGTCAATGAACAATGCCATGTAATTACTTTACTTTATTGCTAAACCATTAGCCATAGTAGTAGTAGAAGTAATAGTTGGCGAGACAACTTCATGGAGACACGATGATGGAGATCATGGTGTCATGCCGGTGACGATGATGATCATGGAGACCCGAAGATGGAGATCAAAAGGAGAAAAATGATATTGGCCATATCATGTCACTTTTTGATTGCATGTGATGTCTATCATGTTTATGCATCCTATTTGCTGAGAACGACGATAGTAAATAAGATGATCCCTCATTAAAATTTCAAGAAAGTGTTCCCCCTAACTGTGCACCGTGGCGAAAGTTCGTTGTTTCGAAGCACCATGTGATGATCGGGTGTGATAGATTCTAACGTTCACATACAACGGGTGTAAGCCAGATTTACACACACGAAACACTTAGGTTGACTTGACGAGCCTAGCATGTACGCACATGGCCTCGAACACAAGAGACCGAAAGGTCGAGCATGAGTCGATGGTAGATAATGATCAACATGAAGATGTTCATCGATGATGACTAGTCCATCTCACGTGATGATCGGACATGGCCTAGTTGACTCGGATCATGTAATCACTTAGATGACTAGAGGGATGTCTATCTGAGTGGGAGTTCATAAGATGAACTTAATTACCCTGTACATAGTCAAAAGGTTTTTACAAATTATGTCGTAGCTCGCGCTTTAGTTCTACTGTTTTAGATATGTTCCTAGAGAAAATTCAGTTCAAAGTTGATAGTAGCAATTATGCGGACTAGGTCCATAAACTGAGGATTGTCCTCGTTGCTTCGTAGAAGGCTTATGTCCTTAATGCATCGCTCGGTGTGCTGAATCTCGAACGTCGTCTCTAGATGTTGCGAACATCTGACATACACATTTTGATAATTACGTGATAGTTCAATAATGTTAAACGGTTTAGAGTTGAGGCACCGAAGACGATTTTGAAACATCGCGAAACATATGAGATGTTTCGAGGGCTGAAATTGGGATTTCAGGCTCGTGCCCACGTCAAGAGGTATAAGACCTCTCACGAGTTTCTTAAGCCTGCAAACTAAGGGAGAAAAGCTCAATCATTGAGCATGTGCTCAGATTGTCTTAGTACAACAATCACTTGAATCGAGTGGGAGTTAATCTTCTAGATGAGATAGTGATGGTTCTCCATAGTCACTGCCACCAAGCTATTAGAGCTCCGTAATGAACTATAACATATCAGGGATAGAGATGATATTCGCTATGTTTGACACCGCGAAAATAGAAATCAAGAAGGAGCATCAATTGTTGATGGTTTGTGAAACCAATAGTTTCAAGAAGGGCAAGGGCAAGGTTGAACTCAAACCCGAGACTAAGTGCTTCTGTAATAAGGGGAACAGTCACTGGAGCAGAATTATCCTAGATACTTGGTAGATGAGAAGGCTGGCAAGGTCGATAGAAGTATATTGGATATACATTATGTTAATGTGTACTTTACTAGTACTCCTAGTAGCACCAGGGCATTAGATACTGGTTCGGTTGCTAAGTGTTAGTAACTCGAAATAAAGGCTACAGAATAAATGGAGACTAGCTAAAGGTGAGCTGACGATATGTGTTGGAAGTGTTTCCAAGCATGATGTGATCAAGCGTCGCACGCTCCCTCTACCATCGAGATTGGTGTTAAACCTAAATAATTGTTATTTGGTGTTTGCGTTGAGCATAGACATGATTGGATTATGTCTATCGCAATACGGTTATTCATTTGAGTAGAATAATGATTACTCTATTTAATTGAATAATACCTTCAATGGTCTTGCACCTAAAATGAATGATTTATTGAATCTCGATCGTAGTGATACACATGTTCATGCCAAAAGATATAAGATAGTAATGATATAGTGCCACCTACTTGTGGCACTGCCATTTGAGTCATATTGGTATAAAACGCATGTAGAAGCTCCATGTTGATGGATCTTTGGACTCACTCGTCTTTGAAAAGATTGAGACATGTGAACCATGTCTATTGGTATATACGCGTGAAGAAACTCCATGCAGATGGACCGTTTGGACTCACTTTATTTAGAATCACTTGAGACATGCAAATCATACCACATGGGCAAGATGACTGAAAGCCTCGTTTCAGTAAAATGGAACAAGAAAGCGACTTGTTGGAAGTAATACATTTTGATGTGTACAGTCCAATGAGTGCTGAGGCACGCAGGGGATATCGTTATGTTCTTACTTCACAGATGATTTGAGTAGATATTGAGTATATTTACTTGATGAAACACGAGTCTGAATTATTGAAAGGTTCGAGCAATTTTAGAGTGAAGTTGAAGATCATCGTGGCAAGAGGATCAAATGTCTATGATATGATCATAGAAATGAATATCTGAGTTACGAGTTTGGTACACAATTAAGACCTTGTGGAAATTGTTTCATAACTAATACCGCCTGGAACACCATAGTGTGATGGCGTGTCCGAACATCATAAATGCACCCTATTGGATATGGTGCATACCATGATGTCTCTTATCGAATTACCACTATCATTTATGGGTTAGACATTAAAGACAACCGCATTCACTTTAAATAGGGCACCATGTAATTCCATTGAGATGACACCGTATGAAATATGGTTTAGAGAAACCTAAGCTGTCATTTCTTAAAAGGTTTGGGTTGCGACGCCTATGCGAAAAAGTTTCAGGCTGATAAGCTCGAACCCAAAGCGGATAAATGCATCTTCATAGGACACCCAAAATAGTTGGGTATACCTCCTGTCTTAGATCCGAAAGCAATAGGGATTGTTTCTTGAATCGGGTCCTTTCTCGAGGAAAAGTTTGTCTCGAAAGAATTGAGTGGGAGGATGGTGGAGACTTGATGAGGTTATTGAACCGTCACTTCAACTAGTTTGTAGCAGGGCACAGGGAGTTGTTCCTGTGGCACCTACACCAATTCAAGTGGAAGCTTGTGATAGTGATCATGAAACTTCAGATCAAGTCACTACCAAACCTCGTAGGTCGACAAGGATGCGCACTACTTCAGAGTGGTACTTAATCATGTCTTGGAGGTCATGTTGCTAGTCAACAATGAACCTACGAGCTATGGAGAAACGATGGTGGGCCCGGATTCAATGGCTCGAGGCCATAAAATCCGAGAGAGGATCCATGTATGAAAACAAAGTATAGACTTTGGAAGAACTACTCGATGGTCGTAAGGCTGCTGAGTACAGCTGGATTTTAAAAGGAAGACAGACAATGATGGTAAGTGTCACCATTAAGAAAGCTCGACTTGTCGCTAAGATGTTTTCCGACAAGTTCAAGGAGTTGACTACGATGAGACTTTCTCACTCGTAGCGATGCTAAGAGTCTGTTGGAATTATATTTGCATTTACTGCATTATTGATGAAATCTTGTAGATAGGATGTCACAACATTGCTTCCTCGATGATTTTCTTGAGGAAAGTTTGTATGTGATACAACTAGAAGGTTTTGTCAATCCTAAAAGATGCTAACAAGTATGCAAAGCTCTAGCAATCCTTCTAAGGACTGGAGTAAGCATCTCGGAGATGGAATATACGCTTTGATGAGATGATCAAAGATTTTGTGTTTATACAAAGTTTATGAGAAACTTGTATTTCCAAATAAGTGAGTGGGAGCAATATATAGCATTTCTGATGAGTATATGTTATGGACATATTGTTGATCGGAAATGATGTAGAATTTCTGGAAAGCATATAGGGTTATTTGAAAGTGTTTTTCAATGGAAAAAACCTGGATTAAGCTACTTGAACATTGAGCATCAAGATCTATAAGGATAAATCAAAATCGCTTGATGGTACTTCCAAATGAATACATACCGTGACAAGATTTTGAAGGAGTTCAAAATAGATCAGCAAAGAAGGAGTTCTTGGCTGTGTTACAAGGTGTGAGTATTAAGTAAGACTCAAGACCTGACCACGGAAGAAGAAAGAGAAAGGACGAATGTCATCCCGTATGCCTTAGCCATAGGCTCTATACATTATGTCATGCTTTGTACCGCACCTGATATGTGCCTTGCCACGTGTCTGGTAAAGGGGTACAAGAGTGATACAGGAATGGATCATTGGATAGCGGTCAAAATTATCCTTAGAGGAATAAGGATATGTTTCTCGGTTATGGAGGTGATAAAGAGTTCGACCTAAAGAGTTGCGTCGATGCAAGCTTAACACCTATCCGGATAGCTCTGAGTAGCAAACCGGATACGTATAGTGGAGCAACCATTTGGAATAGCTCCAAGTGGAGCGTGGAAGCAGCATTTACAATATGACCTAGAGATTTGCGAAGTACATACGGATCTGAATGTTGCAGACCGTTGACTAAAACCTCTCTCACAAGCAAAACATGATCAAACCCCAGAACTCATTGAGTCTTAATCACATGATGATGTGAACTAGTTTATTGACACTACTAAACTCTTGGATGTTGGTCACATGGCGATGTGACCTGTGAGTGTTAATCACATGGCGATGTGAACTAGATTATTGACTCTAGTGCAAGTGGGAGACTGTTGGAAATATGCTCTAGAGGCAATAATAAATTAGTTATTATTATTATATTTCCTTGTTCATGATAATCGTTTATTATCCATGCTATAATTGTATTGATAGGAAACTCGATACATGTGTGGGTACATAGACAACACCATGTCCCTAGTAAGCCTCTAGTTGACTAGCTCATTGATCAATAGATGGTTACGGTTTCCTGACCATGGACATTGGATGTCGTTGATAATGGGATCACATCATTAGGAGAATGATTTGATGGACAAGACCCAATCCTAAGCCTAGCACAAAGATCGTAGTTCAGATGCTAAAGCTTTTCTAATGTCAAGTATCATTTCCATAGACCATGAGATTGTGCAACTCCGGATACTGTAGGAATGCTTTGGTGTGCCAAACGCCACAACGAATCGGGTGGCTATAAAGGTGCACAACGGGTATCTCCGAAAGTGTCTGTTGGGTTGGCATGAATCGAGACTGGGATTTGTCACTCCGTGTGACGGAGAGGTATCTCTAGGCCCACTCGGTAGGACATCATTATAATGTGCACAATGTGATCAAGGAGTTGATCACGGGATGATGTGTTACGGAACGAGTAAAGAGACTTGCCGGTAACGAGATTGAACAAGGTATCGGGATACCGACGATCGAATTTCGGGCAAGTACTATACCGGTAGACAAAGGGAATTGCATACGGGATTGCTTGAATCCTTGACATCGTGGTTCATCCGATGAGATCATCATGGAACATGTGGGAGCCAACATGGGTATCCAGATCCCACTGTTGGTTATTGACCGGAGAACGTCTCGGTCATGTCTGCATGGTTCCTGAACCCGTAGGGTCTACACACTTAAGGTTCGATGACGATAGGGTTATGGGGAATAGATGTACTGTTGGAAATATGCCCTGGAGGCAATAATGAAAGTATTATTATTATATTTCCTTGTTCGTGATAATTGTCTTTTATTCATGCTATAATTGTATTATCCGGAAATCGTAATACACGTGTGAATACATAGACCACAACATGTCCCTAGTGAGCCTCTAGTTGACTAGCTCGTTGATCAATAGATGGTCATGGTTTCCTGACTATGGACACTGGATGTCATTGATAACGGATCACATCATTAGGAGAATGATGTGATGGACAAGACCCAATCCTAAGCACAGCACAAGATCGTAGTTCGCTTGCTAGAGCTTTTCCAATGTCAAGTATCTTTCCTTAGACCATGAGATCGTAACTCCCGGATACCGTAAGAGTGCTTTGGTGTACCAAACGCCACAACGAATCGGGTGACTATAAAGGTGCACTACAGGTATCTCCGAAAGTGTCTGTTGGGTTGACACGGATCGAGACTGGGATTTGTCACTCCGTATTACGGAGAGGTATCACTGGGCCCACTCGGTAATGCATCATCATAATGAGCTCAAAGTGACCAAGTGTTTGGTCACGGGATCATGCATTACGGTACAAGTAAAGTGACTTGCCGGTAACGAGATTGAACGAGGTATTGGGATACCGACGATCAAATCTCGGGCATGTAACATACCGATTGACAAAGGGAATTGTATACGGGGTTGCTTGAATCCTCGACATCATGGTTCATCCGATGAGATCATCGAGGAGCATGTGGGAGCCCACATGGGTATCCAGATCCCGCTGTTGGTTACTGACCGGAGAGCCGTCTCGGTCATGTCTGCATGTCTCCCGAACCCGTAGGGTCTACACACTTAAGGTTCGGTGATGCTAGGGTTGTATGAATATGAGTATGCAGCAAACCGAAAGTTGTTCGGAGTCCCGGATGAGACCCCGGACGTCACGAGGAGTTCCGTAATGGTCCGGAGGTAAAGAATTATATATAGGAAGTGTTGTTTCGCCAGGGAGAGTTTCGGGGTCACGGTATTGTACCGGGACCACCTAAGGGTCCTGGGGTCCACCGGTGGGGCCACCTATCCCAGAGGGCCCGTGGGCTGAAGTGGGAGGAACCAACCCCGTGGGCTGGTGCGCCCCCCCCCCTTGCCCCCCTGCGCCTAGGGTTGGAAACCTAGGGGTGGGGCGCCCACTGCCTTGGGGGCAAGCCCCCCCTGGCCGCCCCCCCATCTAGATGGGATCTAGAGGGCCGGCGCCCCTCAAGGGGCCTATATAAGGGGGAGGAGGCAGCCGCACCCCAAGTCTTGGCACCTCCCTCCCCCTGCTACACCTCCTCCTCCTCCCGTAGTTGCTTGGTGAAGCCCTGCCGGAGTCCTGCTACATCCACCACCACGCCGTCGTGCTGCTGGATCTTCATCAACCTCTCCTTTCCCCTTGCTGGATCAAGACGGAGGAGACGTCACGCTGACCGTACGTGTGTTGAACGCGGAGGTGCCGTCCGTTCGGCGCTAGGATCTCCGGTGATTTGGATCACGACGAGAACGACTCCCTCAACCCCGTTCTCTTGAACGCTTCCGCACGTGATCTACAAGGGTATGTAGATGTATCTCTCTCTCTCTCTCTCGTTTCTAGATGAACTCATAGATGGATCTTGGTGAACGTAGGAAAATTTTATTTTATGCAACGTTCCCCAACATGTACGTGGTTACCGAATGTTGTTCGGAGTCCCGGAGAGATCCCGGACGTCACGAGGAGTTCCGGAATGGTCCGGAGGTAAAGATTTATATCTGGGAAGTCCTGCTTTGGTCACTGGAAAAGTTTCGGGTGCTATCGGTAACGTACCGGGACCACCGGGAGGGTCCCGGGGGTCCATCGGGTGGGGCCACCAGCCCCAGAAGGCTGCATGGGCAAAGTGGGGGAGGGGACCAGCTCCAGGTGGGCTGGTGCGCCCCCCCCCCCCACCAAGGCCCAAGGCGCAGGGAGAGTGGGAAGGGGGCAAACCCTAGGGCAGATGGGCCCTAAGGCCCACCCCAGGTGTGCCTCCCCTTCTCCCCCCTTTTAGCCGCCACCCTAGATGGGATCTGGGGCTGCCGCACCCCTTGGGGTGGGAACCCTAGAGGGTGCGTAGCCCCCTCCCCTTCCCCTATATATAGTTGAGGTCTAGGGGCTGCCCGACACACCAGAACATCTCCCTCTTGGCGCAGCCCTACCCTCTCCCTCCTCGCTTTCTTGCGGTGCTTGGCGGCCTGCAGGATTGCCACGCTCCTCCTTCACCACCACGCCGTCGTGCTGCTGCTGGGTGGAGTCTTCCCAACCTCTCCTTCTCCCCTTGCTAGATCAAGGCATGGGAGACGTCACCGGGCTGCACGTGTGTTGAACACGGAGGCGCCGTGGTTCGGCGCTTAGATCGGAGTCAACCGCGATCTGAATCGCTACGAGTACGACTCCTTCATCCGCGTTCTTGCAACGCTTCCGCTTAGCGATCTACAAGGGTATGTAGATGCACTCCCTTCCCCTCGTTGCTAGATTACTCCATAGATTGATCTTGGTGATGCGTAGAAAATTTTGAATTTCTGCTACGTTCCCCAACACTTCGCCTCTTCGAGAAGATGAACAATGATGTTACTTCTACTACTTCTATAGTATCGAATCCACTGCTGCATGCCCGTCCACCGCGAGCGGGAGGGATAGCTTGTTGTAGTATTATAAGCAAAAGCCTGTCCTCGTCTGCGAGCCACCACGCGCATGGGCGAGGGAGAAGGCGTGTAGTAGTAAAATCAAGCTTCCCCTTGTTGTACGAGTTGACGCGACACATCATAGCACTGGCCCCGCATGGTTGCCTCTAAACTTGGCTGAAAGACCCGCAGTGTACAATACTCCATTTGCTGCAACCTCTAGCATTTACCCCACCACAAATTAAAATATATATTCCTGTCTTGACCAGATGAGCGTGTAAACTAGAATCACCAGGATGACAGGTCGGGCCAGAAGATTATTTTAATCAAAAAATATAGCATGGAGCCGACCCCAATGATTTTAAGCTTACAGGCACGGTACACGCTATCCTAGACTACTCTACACATGAAACTGCCACACGAGCGTCCGGGCTGCACTTGGCTCTTCGCCTCTTCGGTAGTACTACTGAAGTGGAGGAGTATTAGAGTATGCTTCTAGCCATCTGACACCGATTGAACTACTGCATGTCCACCGCGTAAGGGAGGTAGAGCATGTAGCGGACGAAAGCTTCTCCTAGCTAGTCCTGCCAGCCACCACGCTCATGGGCGAGGGAGGGACGCAGCTTCATTGACTTACTGCTCCTGCCTTTGCGTCCATGATAGGTGGGCCCAACAGGTCGGTGGCCCACCTGTCATGCAGCCAAAGGAAGGTGCGGTTAAGGCGAGAGGGCGTTGTAGTAATCAAATTTCTCGGTCTTGTACGAGTTGACGCGACACATCAAAGCACTGCACTCGATATATTTCAATAATTTGTGTTTACCGATGCATTAGTTACAACGCATGCATGCATGTCGTGACTCTCCTTTTGATAGTTGCATGTGTTGATTTAATGCACCTTGAAGTAGTATGAATATGTGACGGTAAAGCTTTGTAATGCCCCGGCCCTAATAAAGAGAGAGATGGTTTTGCACGAGGAGGGCGAGAACATGCAGACGGAACAGGACCCGACGATGGAGCTCTCTATTGTCTCGATGGACCTCACCTTGCTCCACTACCCCTTGTGCCTTCGCCCCTTGAAGCCTCAAGTGTATGAGGTTCGAATAGACCTCGTCCGTTTGGCTGATCGAGCAAGGTGCAGGTTTCTTGATTGATGTGTTGTTCGATTGATTTGTGCAGTGCAAGGAAGGGTACCTGGCTTGCGCGGACTGCCGCGTCGAGCGCCCCGGGAACCAGCGGCAGTGCCAGAAGTGCGAGCGGGGCGGTGGCTTCGACGTGCGGAACACGGTGGTGGACACCGTCCTCTCCTCGGTGAGGGTGGAGTGCCCGCACGAAGGCTGTGGGCTCTACATCACTTACCACAAGCTCGCTGATCACCAGAGCGTGTGTCCTCTCGTGCCCTGCAAATGCCCTGTGCCCGTCTGCGGCTACGAATAGTGTATATATAGTGGGTTTTTTCTCTCCATATCAACCATTTTCTATTGCGTATGTGTCATTGAAGAGTGAAATGATTGTTGCTTCTTCCGACTAACTTACTGTTCGATTTGACTGCTCCTTTAGTGGCCCCTACACGTACTCCCCCTACGTGTATGCAACAGTCACACGTACACATGGACGCAAAAACGTGCGCGATGCCCTAATGCATGCATGTCCGAGCACACGACGGAACACACACGGTCACGCTCAAGTGCTCAACCTACACGTGCATGCACACACATACTCAACCAGGGAGCTAGTGACCGTATAAACACCGGAAAATGTATATATTGAGCGCAATGAGCATATTATGAAGTCCACTGACCATATTTTTACAAATATACAAAGGATGACATGTGTATTTATCTCGCTTTGAAATTAAGCCATATTAACCGGAGAGGAGGCAGTATGGACTAGCATTACTTTGTTGTGTCCTGTCAACTTGCCGAACGAGGAGAAGCTTGTAAGACGGGAGAAGCATGCGCGCGGTGGCTCGCAGGACAAGGAGAAAATTTTGACTAATGCAAGCTGTCCTTCACTCAGGCAGTGGACGTGCAACGGTTAATTTAGTGTCAGATTGCCAGAAGCATACACTATACTAGTAGTACTATTATTGTTGCACTTTTCGAAGAGGCGAACAGCCAAGCGCAAAGTTTACTAGTACTACTACTACTATAGTCTATAGAGGTACTATACTAGTACTAGGAACCGGATGGAGGAGCGCCTGCACTCTTATTATATTTTTAAAATGTGATAAAGCAATCTTCAACACATTTGGTTCTCTTCGAGGGTTCTCGCATGTGATAATGGAAGTTCATTGCATGGAACACTCGCCACAATTCCCGCTTAATTCTGGGTCATATCCTGTTACAAATAGGAGCGCTCGGTAATATTTCCTCTTTTTTTGTTATTCAGCATGTAAACAGGTCAGCAAACTTAGCGACGCATCTTTGTGCGAACCGTGCTTGCTGCACATTGAATGCGGCCGAGTGCTGGCTTGATGAAACACCTCGCTTCCTACTTCTTTTTTTGCGGGGTACCTCGCTTCCTAGTGATCAGTGTCTTGGCTGATCGTCCTAAGAATGCCTATATATGAATAAAGCTCTCTCATTTAGCCAAAAAAAGATTAAGCCATATTAACCAGAAAGGAGGGAGTATGGACTAGCACTACTTGTTGGTGTGTCCCATCAACTCTCAAAACGAGGAGAAGCTTGCAGGACAAGGTGAAGCTGGCTTACGCCTTTTGACTAATGCAACGTACCCTCGCCCAGGCGGTGGACATGCATCAGTTCATTCGTGTCGAGTTGCGGAGGCATACACTATTGTAACATCCCAAATTTTCAATTTGGAATGTTATACATTAGGTCATCATGCATATCATATTTTTCTCGCATTTTTCCGATCCTAGAAATTTCACGCAACTCAAGGACCCTCGAGAGAGTTGGAAGTTTCATTATTTTCATATTTGGGTTTTCTCAAAACTTGAAAATAGGATCATTTGGATTTATTTAAATTATCTTCATAAAGTTTTTCCTATGAAAATTAAGAGAGGGAATAATATGACTTTCCCAACAATTAGGAAAATGAAGATTTTATAAATAAATCAAATTTGGTTTTGGAAGATTTATTTTGCTTAGGCAAAATGAGCATTTTAAAATATATGCATGTTTGCCGTTTAAAAGTTCATTTTGTTCACTCATTTTAGGAGTCGGGAAAATTTGTTTTATTTAAATCAGAATTCATTTGGTATTTTTTAATTTCGTTTGGTTTAATTTTATTTTAAAAAACCCCACAGGTTAAGGCCCACTGGCCCAACCCAGCCAGGCCCGCCCGGCGCCTCCTCCCCTCCTCACATGAGCCCGCCGCCACCGCGACCCCGCCTGGAGTCCGACTCCACCCCGCCCCTGCCCCTTCCCAAGGCGCCTCTCCCATAACACGCCTCTCCCTCACTCGACCCGCCGCCGCCGCCTCACCACGCCAAGCGAACCCCGCCGCCCATTCTCCGCCGCCGTTCCCCGCGTCGCCGAGCACGCCGACTCCGCCGCCCTCCCGAACCCCCCCCGGGACCTCGCCGCCGAGCCCGCTGAGCCTGCATGGCGAGCCACCGGAGGTAGCCGCCACCCCGCCCCGATCCGGTTTTCCCCTAAAAAAACAGATCCGGTTTTTTTTTAAAAAAAAGAGATGTTCGGTTTTTTTTAAAAACCCTAGATTGGTTTTATTTTTTTTCGGTTTTCTTATTTAACGAACGTTCACCGAACCGTTCGTTTCAATGAACGTGTTCGTTGGATTAGTTCTGTTAACGAACGTCCGTTATTTAAACCATTCGTCGTTTTCTTTTAATCGGATTTAATCCGTTATTTTTCTGATTCGATTTCAGATCCGATTTTCAAATCTGTTTTATTTCTCGCTCGTTTATCGGAATCAGGTGATTCAAGCGCCTGAGTTTCAGAATTTAAACCGCCGTTCGACTAACCTACTTTCACAGAGTTTTGCTACTGTGAAATTTTGACCTAGTTTCAGATTTGCAAAACCGGTCGTTCTCTCTCGAGTTTCGACTTTCGATGTTTATTTTGATTCGAATCTTTTGCAACCAGGGTTCTTAAGTTGAACTTTCTGGTTAGATCTTTTATTCGAGATTTCCCGTGCATTAGATGAGTACTTATTGTATGCTTGTTGTTTGTCTGCGTTAGATCACCCGAGTGCGCCGCTTGTTACTTGAATCTCTAGGTCTCGCGGATCATCAGCAAGGCAAGTAACACTTTGATCATACTCTTCTCATACCCAGTTTTTATGCATTAGATCTATTCCTCAAACACTTGCATGATTAGGATATAATTAAATTGTGGGATGGGAAGTAGATTGAGGTAGTACCTATTACCTGTTTTACTTATGAAACCTTGGGAGTTACTTCTACGTTTGCTTATTATGCCGTGCTATGCTAGTAGACGTGGATTGGGTGAGTGAATATCCATGACTTATAAACTAATCATGATTAGCCGTGTCCCCGGTTATGGACATTTTGAGTATCTGGTAATTGAATATCATGTGAATCTCAACATGTTACCTCTAATAAAAGTTGTTGGGTTTTGATGAGTACTTTTAATTGGGATTGAGGATCTGTCAACCATTCTCAATGTTTAACAACCACCATGATAGTTAAATAAAACTATTCCTTTGATGTAGGGAAAATCAGCTTTATGCAAATGTAACCAGAGAGCCTTACCACCAGCCATATATGCATGTAGTATAGGCTTATTCATTCATTGCTCTTATGTGTTACATTGCCAGATATTCCATGTGTCTGACCCGTTTTGGCTGCAACTTTCACATTGCGTACTTTTAGCATTTACAGTAAGGTGTTAGGTCGTGGTTCTATACTCGGTGATGCCGTTGGAGTTGATGGACTCGCTTATCTTCCAAGCCTTCCGCTGTTATTATTAGATGGCCTTAAGCCATATTATTGTAATAAGTTCCTTGTGGTCAACGATGTAATAAGTGTGTGATTGCTACTCGCAATAAATCCTTCAAGCTTGTGTGGTGTCGGCATTCTCGATCCAGGGATGACATCGAGCACGTAGATGGATCCATTTGGGTCTGGTCGCTCTGAGAGAATGGTATCGAGCACACGCCGATCAGAGGACACGACCACTAAGTTAAAGCCATAGATCACTACTCTCTTCCCATTTTCTAACTCCTCATCTTTTCTACTCTCTTTAGGATGACGGACGCGAAGATCAAGTACACCCAACCGGATGAAGGCACACCTTTTGGATTTCACTTGAAGGAAGTTACTAAGTACCGAACATTGGACTACCAAGCTTCACCGGACTTTCAACGCCACTCTGCTCAAGAGGAGCGCTGGAAGATTCATGCTCACGTTCGGAAGGACATTCGCCCCAATCACCAAGCCTATAGATAGTGTTTTCTGCACCAACTTGGAGTGCAGGAAAGAGCATGGCAGCTCACATCACCATGGGACGCATTAGGGAAGTTTATCAAGAAGACCTCAAGGATACCATCTACCAGATTTGCGGACGCCGAGATGACAACTGGGACGTCGTCAGCACCAAGAAGGATAGATCCATTGCAGCTTTCAGCCAGGAGTTAAATCAGCACATTCGACGCCAGGAGAACCAAATGTGCAATGACATGTTGGAGTACAGAAGACAAAGGGAAGGATCATCGAACTGGAAGAAGAACTAAAGACTACACGCAAGGACTACATGGACGAGATCGTAGCTCTAGCAAGACACAATAACGATCTTAAGTACGAGATCGAAGAACTCAAGAAGAAGTTGGCGCTCAGGAATGAAGACCAGTATGTCGAATACCCAGGCGACTACATTAACATCGACGACACCGATTCGGATCCAAGTGAACCCGACTTTGAAGACGGTGGAGCAGACATCATGGAGTCTTCCACCGGTTCAAATTAGTAGAAGTCCCCCACATATTAGTAGTATTTCCTCCATGTAAACATTATAGTACACGCACTTTTGCGATAGTTAGATCGTTGTAAGCCCTTGTTTGATTGAATGAAGTGATTTTGTGTGTTTTTGCTCATGTGCATTTGGGTAGTGATTCCCTTAGACCTCATTCTATTCTACATTTCTCTCCTTTTCTAAACCCATCAGATGCCTCCGAGACGCGACCCCGGATTCGTTTTTCCGCCAGAGATCACCCAATTGATCCAGCAGCAGAATACCCTGATTCAAACATTGGTGCAGAACAACAACAACAACAACCCACCGCCACCACCACCACCTGCGGATCATCTGACTCGTTTCCTTAGACTGAACCCGCCGGTGTATTCCAGTAGCACCGAGCCGATTGTGGCAGATGACTGGCTCCGCAAGATAGGAAGGGAGCTGACCACTGCAGGATGCACAGATGGTGAAAGAGTGAAGTTTGCAGCACACCAGCTTGAAGGACCCGCAGCAGCATGGTGGGAGAATTTCACAGCCACTTACCCGTGACACCGCCACATGGGACCAGTTTGAGCAAGCTTTTGACCGCCCATGTTTCAAAGCAGGAGCCATGGCCATGAAGAAGCGTGAGTTTTGCAACTTACGCCAAGGAGGAAGGACTGTTGGCGAGATGTGGATGATTTTAGCAAATTAGCACGTTATGCCCCGGATGACGTTACACGCATGCAGCTAAACAGGAGAAGTTTCTAGAAGGACTGAATGATGAGTTCAGCATGCCGTTGATGGTAGCAAGTTTCAACAACTACCAGGAGTTAGTAGACCGAGCTCTCATGATTGAAGGAAAGCAGCAGCAAATTGAGAACCACAAGCGGAAGTATGGACAAGGGAAGTATAACTCTGGATCCCAGCAGAAGCCTCGTTATACCCCTAAATCAGGAATTCAGTTTCAGCATACCCATGGAGGAGGTAATTCGCATAACCATAATGGCACCAAGAATGGGAACGGAATGGAGGAAGCAATGGACAGAACCGCACCAACCGTCAACACCATCCAAGGTAGACTGAGTCACATTATTTGCTTTAAGTGCCGCAAGACTGGGCACTATGCAAATGACCTGCCCGTAGGCGAAATGGAAATGGCAATGGAAGCTCGAAAGAAGCCAAACCCTTTCAACAGGGGACGGTGAACCACATTGATGTGGAGGAGGTTGAAGATCAGCCCGATGCAAGAATCGGTAAGTTTTTGGTTAAGTCATTTATGCAGTTGTTCTTTTCGATCATGGTGCATCGCATTCATACATATCAAGGGATTTGTGGATAAGTACAATTTACCGACCCAAGCCCTTAGGTCACCCATGCTAGTAACCTCACCCGAGCGAATACATGGCTAGTAAATGGTGTGATCGATTGCCACTAAGGATTGGACACTATGTTTTCCCTCGACCTAATAGTTCGGAATCCCAAGGATTGGATGTGATATTAGGAATGGATTGGTTATCAAAGTATGGTGGAAACATAGATTGTACCACAACGTCAATTTTGCTCACCACACCGAAGGAAGGAGGATTAAGTATGTATCACGGCACGAGCGAGGAGAGCACAAGTTAATTGCTTATCGAGTGGTACAGAAGAAGTACCAGTGGTGAAGGATTATCCCGATGTATTTCCTAAGAGTTGCTGGAATGCCGCCGGATAGAGACATTGAATTTTGATCGAGCTGTTGCCGAGAACAGGCCCGATATCGAAGCGACCGTCTGACAGATGCCCGCAAAGGATTTGGCGGAAATCAAGAAGCAGATTAAGGAACTATTGGATAAAGGTTTTATTCGCCAAGTTCTTCACCTTGGGGATCACCCGCTTTGTTAGTGGAGAAGAAGGATGGATCGTTGAGAATGGTTGTTGATTACCGTGGATTGAATGAAGTAACAATCAAGAACAAGTACCCACTACCTATGATAAATGATCTGTTTGATCGCTTGCAAGGAGCCAAAGTGTTTTCTAAGATCGACTTGCGATCAGGGTACCACCATTGAAGATTCGGGAGCAAGATATACCCAAGACAGCGTTTACCACGAGATATGGACTGTTACGAGTATACCGTTATGTCATTTGGACTGACTAACGCACCAGCCTATTTCATGAACCTGATGAACAAAGTGTTTATGGAGTTTTGGATAAGTTCGTCGTGGTGTTCATTGATGATATTTTGATTTTCTCGAAGAATGAAGAAGAACACAAGGAACATTTGCGATTGGTTTTGGAGAAACTGAGGGAACACCAGTTGTATGCCAAGTTCAGCAAATGTGAGTTTTGGCTAAAGGAAGTTGGATTTCTCGGACATGTTATATCCGGAGAAGGGATAGCAGTTGACCCCACAAAGTTGAGACCGTAACCAAATGGGAAGCACCAACGACAGTTGGAGAGATTCGAGATTCCTTGGACTCGCAGGATACTACGAAGATTCATTGAGAATTTCTCAAGGATTGCAAAGCCTATGACAGAATTGTTAAAGAAGGAAAACAAATTCATATGGACTGAGGATCTGTGAGGCAAGTTTTCGGGAGTTGAAGAAAAGATTGGTTACCTCACCAGTTTTGGTATTGCGGATCAGACTAAGGATTATGAGGTGTATTGCGGCGCTTCACGCCGAGGACTTGGAGCCGTGCTTATGCAGGAAGGAAGAGTTGTTTCAGATGCTTCACGACAACTTAAGCCCCATGAGTTGAATTATGCCACTCATGATTTGGAGTTAGCAGCCGTTGTGCATGCCTTGAAGACGTGGAGACATTTTCTCATTGGAAATCATTGTGAAGTATATCACGGATCACAAGAGTTTGAAGTACATCTTCACACGTATGAATTGAATCTCGCAGACAAAGGAGATGGTTAGAGATAATCAAGGATTATGATATGAGATTGCATTACCACCCCGGAAAGGCTAATGTCGTAGCTGACGCATTGAGCCGTAAGAGCCACGTCAATACCCTAATGATGGGAGGAATACCCAATGAGTTAGCCGAGGACCTTGAGAACTATGTTTGGAAATAGTTCCTAGAGGCTATGTAGCAGCATTGGAGATTCATTGACACTAATGGACAAAATCAGAGAAGCCCAAAAGGCAGATAAGGAAGTTGCCTCTATAAAGGAGAAAATGAGCAAAGGAAAAGCTAAAGGATTTCGTGAGGATGAGCACGATACCCTATGGTTTGAAGACCGTGTTTATGTGCCCAATGACCCAGAGATCAGGAAGTTGATTTTGCAAGAAGCCCATGATTCACCTTATTCGATTCACCCAGGAAACACCAAAATGTATTTGGATTTGAAGAATATTTTCTGGTGGACCGGAATGAAGAAGGATATTATGAGTATGTAGCAATTTGTGGCGTATGTCGAAAGTAAAGGCAGAGCATCGAAGCCAGCAGGATTGTTACAACCGCTGCCGATACCGAATGGAAGTGGGATAAACTAGGCATGGATTTCATCACGGGTATGCCAAAGACCCGTTCAGGATATGACTCGATTTGGGTCATAGTCGATCGTTTGACCAAGGTAGCTCATTTCATTCCAAATAAGACTACCTATAGCAGTGCTAAGTTGGCGAAGATATACATGACCAGAATTGTGTGTTTACACGGAGTTCCGAGGAGCATCGTATCGGATAGAGGAACCCAGTTTACTTGAAATTTTGGAACCAGTTACACGAAACATTGGGAACCCGATTGAATTCATGCAGCTTTCCACCCACGTAATCGATGGATAGACCGAGAGAGTCAATCAGATTTTGGAGGACATCTTTGAGAGCTTGTGCACTAGATTATGGATCTAGTTGGGATGATAATTTGCCGTATGCAGAATTTTCCTACAATAACAGTTACCAAACCAGCTTAAAGATGGCACCTTCGAGGCTCAGATGGAAGAAGGTGCAGGACACCGTTGTCATGGGACTAAACTGGAGATCGCCGCTTGTTTGGACCAGATTTAATTAAGGAGTCCAACAGAAAGTTAAGTTGATTCGAGACGAGCTCAAGGTAGCCCAGTCGATAAAAAGAGCTATGCCGATTCAAAGCGCAGCGATTGAGTATGAAGTTGGAGACAGAGTATATCTCGAGTATCCCGCCGAGGAGTTAAGCGCTTTGGAGTGAAAGGAAAGTTAGCACCTGCTTGCTGGACCATATAAGATTTTGCAACGCATGGGAGAAGTTATGATAAATTGAATTGCCGAAGGACTGTCAGGGAGTTCATGATGTATTCCATGTTTCAGAGTTGAAGAAATGTCACCCGAGATAGCAGAGGTACCGTTAAGAGACACACGATTGCCACCGAAGCAATTCAGTTGAAGGATGACTTGACATATGAGGAAAACCAGTTAAGATTCTCGATTATGCCAGCAGAGTTACCCGCAGAAGGTTATCAAGTTTTGCAAAGTTCAGTGGAGCCACCACACCGAGGATGAAGCCACCGGGAAAGAGAGGAAGTTTTGCTTAAGGACCACCTCACCTATTTTCTAGCCAACCCGAATCTCGAGGGCGAGATTCATCTTATAGGTAGGTTTGTAACATCCCAAATTTTCAATTTGGAATGTTATACATTAGGTCATCATGCATATCATATTTTCTCGATTTTTCCGATCCTAGAAATTTCACGCAACTCAAGGACCCTCGGAGAGTTGGAAGTTTCATTATTTTCATATTTGGGTTTTCTCAAAACTTGAAAATAGGATCATTTGATTTATTTAAATTATCTTCATAAAGTTTTTCCTATGAAAATTAAGAGAGGGATAATATGACTTTCCCAACAATTAGGAAAATGAAGATTTTATAAATAAATCAAATTTGGTTTTGGAAGATTTATTTTGCTTAGGCAAAATGAGCATTTTAAAAATATATGCATGTTTGCCGTTTTAAAAGTTCATTTTGTTCGACTCATTTTAGGAGTCGGGGAAAATTTGTTTTATTTAAATCAGAATTCATTTGGTATTTTTTAATTCGTTTGGTTTAATTTTATTTAAAAAACGCTACCCCCAAGGCCCAGGCCTTGCCCAGCCCAGCCAGGCCTGCCCAGCGCCGCCTCCTCTCCCATTCAGCTGAGCTCACACAAGACGACCCGCCGCCCGAGTCCGAATCCACCCCGCCCCCTTGCCCTTCCCCAAGGCGCCTCCCCCCCTCCCATAACACGCCGCCCCTCTCTCCTCACCTCACCCCGCCGCCTCACCCGCCAAGCCGAACCCCGCCGCGCCGTTCTCCGCTGTCGCTGCCTCCCTGTCGCCGAGCACGCCGCCCGACTCCGCGCCTCCCGAACCTCCCGCCGACCCCGCCCGGAGCCCCCGCTGAGCCCGCCAAGCGAGAGCCACCGAGGTAGCCGCCACCCCGCCCGATCCGGTTTTCCCTAAAAACAGATCCGTTTTTTTAAAAAGAGATGTTCGGTTTTTTTAAAACCCTAGATTGGTTTTATTTTTTTCGTTTTTCTTATTTAACGAACGCTCACCGAACTGCTCG